>QANZ01014004.1:0-12888 GCA_003254925.1 Chamaecrista fasciculata
AAATGATGAAATTAAATTTTATATTAATAAAAAGTAAATTTATTATAAGAATTCTCAGGGTCTGGATCTAGGTATAGGGATTTGACTATTCAGCGGGTTCGAGGATGAACATTGATTTTAATACCTTCTCATGTTTGAGTTCGAGTCCAAATTCGAGGATCATAGTACCCTACCCATACCCTTCTCATTATCATCCATACATCAGACAAGATAGATCCAAAGTGCATTGGGTTAGCTTTGATTGATGAAGCAATTGAGCAAAATTTTGAGAAACCTAACAATAGAAATGTCATGTTTGGACCACAACTTAAAGTAAAAATCCCTCCTTTATCGTTTGTTTTTGCCCGAAATCCCTCCTTTGTCTCCTTTTTCATTTTGCGTTTGAATTTAAATTGAATCAATAAAATTAGTCTTTAAATAATTATCTTAGTGAAGATTTAATCTTCAAATTTAAACTGATTTTGTATCTTTTTGGTGATATCATACAAAAATATCAAGATGATAAATATCTAGAGATATAACTATTCTTGCTCCCACTTTTGATGATGTCTACGAAGTAAATGAAATTTTGATTGGGCAGCTTCCAGGTAAAGATAAGATATATTTGAGCTCTGATAATATATGCAAACACAATGATAATTATGAGATGTTGGCTGAATTATACACCACTAAAATATTGAATTCTATCAAAGGGTATGGGTTACCTACTCACACAATTAGACTTGAAGTTGGATCACCTGTCATGCTACTTAGAAACATTGACAAATCATTAGGCCTTTGCGATGGAGCTCGATTGATTGTTTCCAAACTTGATGAACATGTCATTGAAGTTATCCCATTAGCTAGAAAATCTGCAAGGCAGAAAATTCTAATTGCATAAATGTTGATTACTCCTTCCAATTATAGGATTCCTTTCAACGTCGTTAATCTCCCTTGGCTTTGTCATTTTTGCCATGACCATCAACAGAAGCCAAGGCCACTCATTATCATTAGTTGGTCTGTATCTACCACATCAAGTGTTCACTCATGGTCAATTATATATTACATTCGTTCCGAGGAAGATATTAAGATTTTATTAGAACATTCAAACAATGATGAATCTTGGGAGAAAAATGAAAATGTTGTTTACAGGGAAGCTTTTCAAAATGTCAAATGACGATGAACAATAATATTTTTTCTGTGATTTACTACTTAGCTAAAATGTTGTATACTTTGTAACTTATTGTAATAGTATAACCACTCGTGTATCACACGGCGGGTCAATCACCGTAGAATAACAAAATGGTAAAAGTATTTTACACAAACCCAATGTCCAGAGCCTACTATCAAGCTACATTTCAAGATGCAACTGTGGTATTTTTCAGTTTATCATCATACGCGAATTAGAAATATTGACAACTACATAAACCCATATTCGTCGCACTAATTAATGTTTTTTTAAATAGCATTGTCATTGCTCACCAATGAATTTATTAATTTTATTTTTTTCACTTCAAAATGTATTAGTTGAAGAATCAGTATTCAAGATTGGCGCTGAAGTCTTATTATGAAGCAACTAACTAAAGCACAAACTGAAAACCATTTTCTGTGCATCGCACAGGGTCTAAATACCAAGCATAATATTATTATTAATATGTACTATCTTTACTAAAACCATCAAATTCACAAATAATTATATTCATAATAAGATATAAATGGGATATATTCATTCATTTTATCACCATGCTCTATGTATGATACTACCAACTAATGTTGAATTAGCATAGGTCAAGTAATTGTCACCACTATTTAACACACAACATTTTGAGATATTACTCTCATATGGTTCCGGTCCCTTCATTGTTACCAAATGCGATATCCAGTGTAACAAACACGTACCATGCAAATATATATTAATTAAATACATCATGTCATAAAATACTAATCATTCAACAATATTGATAATTGATATTTTAGCTGTCATAAGCTGTTACAAAAATCATGAAGCAGGTTCAATCAGCAATTCCACGTGCATCGCACGGGTCCTGTGCTAGTTAGTAATAATACCATTCAATTTGTGAACAAAATATAGAAGGGTGGGCACGAAGTATGCATTCGTTGTACCATTGAAATCTCTATGAATGCGGGTCTTTTTTTTTTTTTTTTTAATGCGGGTCTATGTTAGGACATTGTTCTATATTACAATCATTAATTATAAATGAGTAAATTTCCTCTTTAATTATATGCTAATATGCAAAGAAACCCTATTAACTTTGTGGTATCAAGTATGTGTAATTTACCTTCATGATTCATGAACTTTAAATTTGCATAAATTAGACCCTAAACTTTAGACTATATGCAAATAACCCATTCCGTTAAGTTTTTGTCATGTATTTAACAGAAAAGATGAGTTATCACTTATTTTATATTTTATAAGTTAAAGTATAATTTCGATCTTTTATCTTTATACAAAATTGCAATCTAACCCTCTGTTTTTTCTGTTGCAATTTTGATTCTTCAATTTATATCGTTTTCTTTTTATGGAGATTAATATTGTAAAATTTATTTGCCATGCTTTTTGGCAGAAAAAAATGTACAAAAACAATGTCAATATTTATTTCAATTTCAATTTACTTGTATCGTTTCCAATTTTGTCAATATTAATGATGTCCTAACATTAATAAGAAATTAAAAGAAATGAATTCTCATGATACCTATTTCAATTTATATATTTTGTTTAATATATCTTAGTTAATTACAATAAATCATTTTGAAAGTGAAATTTAATTAATAATATCCTACCAGCCATCATGTTTTATTTGATCAAATAAGGAAAACTTTTTAGTACTTGATGTTTGCTTAAAATCAACCTTTAATTTTTTTTCTTTTGTTTTGATTTGAGTGACGTGTGAATGAAAGTATAGAGTAGTCAATTAAGCTCTCATTCATCATATTTTAGTGATCAAAATGAGATTGCACTAACTGAAAATTACTAAAAAAAAACATAGAGATAACTTTGTAGTAGTTTCTATATTGCTATGCTATGTGGTAATCCATTAAACATGAGTGATTTATGTGCGCAATGTTGAAATATCTCTTATTAATGTGAACAATATCACTCTCCATAAACCAAAAGAGTAGCCATCATGTTTAATTTTTGATGTTTGCTTAAAATCAACCTTTAATTTTTTTTCTTTTGTTTTGATTTGAGTGACGTGTGAATGAAAGTATAGAGTAGTCAATTAAGCTCTCATTCATCATATTTTAGTGATCAAAATGAGATTGCACTAACTGAAAATTACTAAAAAAAACATAGAGATAACTTTGTAGTAGTTTCTATATTGCTATGCTATGTGGTAATCCATTAAACATGAGTGATTTATGTGCGCAATGTTGAAATATCTCTTATTAATGTGAACAATATCACTCTCCATAAACCAAAATCAACCCATTAACTCAATCAAACTTGCAAGTTGGATTGATTTTGACTAATTAAATTGACTCAAACTGCTAAATACTCCTATTTGATATGAGAAAATGTCATTCATATATAAATTTTAGGTCAGCTTATAACTTTGATCTTTTATTTTTTGGCTAAATTGCAAATTAGGTCATTACCTTTATCTATTTTGTTTTAATTTTTGTTTCACATCCTTACAAAAAGTTTTATCATTAGTTCCACCTTAAATTCTGTTAATCTCTCTTTGTTAATTATGACGTGGACAACTGACTTAGAGGAGAGAGAAAATAGATGTGGTTAAGTGGGATGAGACAAAATCGAATTTGGGCTCATATCTTATTTGGGCTCATATCTTTCTAAAATATTTCAAACGTGTTCCACATCTTTAAAGTTTAAAACTTGGTCCGATCCTTCATTACTCACTTATCTTTTACATATATATATATATATATATATATTATTTTTTAGATATATTAGACCTATTCTTATTTTCATTTTTTTAATCTTAATGAATTAATAAAAAAATATCAAATTAAGTACATAATAAGAAATTAAAAATGTCTATACTGTAATATTTTAATTGAATCATTGATATCACATGTTTATGATTCAAACTACTACTACTAATAATACTACTACCTATGAAGCATGGTTATAGACACAGCCGAACATAACAAGGACATAGACACACTGACATATTAAATTCTTAAAATTATATAACACCACACGATAAATATTTATATATATATAAACAATTAAAGATTCATAAATTTTAATAAAAATTACAATATTTATTTATAATATGTCATATATATGTTATTATTTTCTATTGTTTATCATGTTAAAGTCACAAAAAATTAATTTTATATTCTGAAACTTATAAATATATTTGATAGGTACCCGTAAATTTTACCCGTTGAATCCTGATACGGGTACGAATACAAATAGAATGGGTTTGGCAATGAGAATTTACCATGTACAAAATTGTGGGTTTGGGAATATGAGAAGTACCCTACCCATACCCTTCCTGCTACAATTATTTATAATATTTCAATATATAAATATTTAAACATATATTATAATATTAAATTATAGGGTAAATTACACTTTGGAATCCTGTTTTATGGATCGAGTTCACTTTGGTGCCCTGTTCTTTGCACCGTGAACACTTTAGTACCCAAATTTATTTTTCTTTTAAGTTTTGTCGGTAAACTCGCATGTGACCATCACGTGCATAGTAAAAACACCCAAATTTACATTTTTCTCTCATTTTCACGATTCAAACGATAAGACTCTAAAATCCTCTCACTTCGAATCTCAATATTTTTCATGATCTTTTAGTGTTTTAGCGTCTAAATCGTGAAAAATGAGAGAA
Organism: Chamaecrista fasciculata; assembly: GCA_003254925.1. NCBI lineage: Eukaryota > Viridiplantae > Streptophyta > Magnoliopsida > Fabales > Fabaceae > Chamaecrista > Chamaecrista fasciculata. The sequence goes on from QANZ01014004.1 coordinate 4,815, forward strand.
AAATAGACATTTGGGTGTTTTTACCGTGCACGTGTGATGGTCACGTGCAACTTCGCCACATTAACAAAAATAAACTTGGGTATCAGAATATTAACGGTGCAAAGAATATGGTACGAAAATGTCACTTTTAAAAGAAGAGGGTACCAAAGTGAAATTAGTCCATAGAACATGGTACCAAAGTGTAATTTCCCCAAATTATATTATATGTTAGTATAAAATCATTTTTTTTATAAAATATAAAATTGAATAATATTTATACATTACATTATTACATTATATAATTTAGTTATATTTTATAAGTACAAATTATTTATTTTATAAGTACAAAAGATATAAGATCAATTATGCAATGACCGAAAGATATGGGATCAATTGGGAACTGAACAAAAGTTATGAAACCAAATTAAGACTTTGGCCTTAATTTTCTTTTATGAACTTTTTTTCTTTTCTCCTTTTCTTCTTCCTTGGAATTTAAAAGTTGAAACTTAACATTTAATGAGAAAACAAAAAGAGAAGACATATGCCTGAAGGAATAAGACGTAAAATAAAGAAAACACAGATAAAGAAAGAAAAAGAAATACAGTCTTTTCATTTCATGTTTGGCTTGTCCAATTAACCAATATTACATATCAACAACGATGACAAAAGATGAGGATGCATAGTGCCCAGCATGGTAGGTGAACAATACCCAGAAAAAGGTAAGTAGCACTGTTCCACGACCAAAGGGTTTCCAACCATTTCCAGAAGTCACCAAGATCACTACCACTAGAGCCTTCAAACACACCTTTCAATAGAATATAAGTAACAGGAGGAAATCCAATAAAACCTAAAACAAAATTACAAGCAAATATTATGTAAGATTGCAAGTTCCTAGCTTTTATGTCAAGCTTCAAAGGTCGAGCCAGTAAACACATTGGGACAATAAGCAAAGCCCCAATTTCTGCAGTGGCAAAGTTAATGACTGATGTGAGTGACAATCCAATGAAGGCTGCTGATATAGTTACTGACTTTAAGCTAATCCATTCTTTTTTCCAAGGTTGAAATGCAGCAGCTTTAGAAAATGAAGAACCCAATATCTTGTGAGAAAAAAAGAGGCTACAGACTGATAGCAACACCCACATTGTGAAGCTGGTTGTGGGGGTGAGATTTGGTATTTGATTTATGAAGTGTGGGAGTACAGAGACAACAACACCCCATAAGTGGAAGGCAAAAACCTTTCTGGCTGACTTCATCCAGTTCCAAGAATTGAGGGTGACATCAACTTTGGATCCAGAAGAGGCTTGAGGAGTCGATTTCTCGTTCACTTGGTTATAATTGAAATTGCTAGCATCGACATAAAGAGAAGCCGCAACTATCGGAAGTGGTGCAACAAGTAGCGCAAAAGATATCATGTAAACTCCAACAGACACGAACTTACTAGGGGATGTCAGAAGGTACAAAAAGAATGACTGATGGAACTTCTCGAGGAGGTTGTTTACTGAGCGAATGACTCCTTCAATCAACCTGAAACAAGTAGGAGGGCATTTGGTTACATTGACCAAACAAAGAAAGGGAAATATCTTGAAGTTTCAATAGAGCAGCAGAATTGACGAAATACAATAGCAGATGGGAGCCCAACAGTAAGGGAAAGGAATATAGAATACCTATAGAAAGTGAATTTGCATAACTGATTAACAGTATAAAAGCTAGATGCTATTTTAAGAAGCATGCAGGGTTTGCTAGTTAAACTACCTAACTGTTTCTCATCACAGATAAACTCCCACAATAGCCTATCGGAAATGAAAAAGACAAGAATTCAAGTTACGGCCTAATTAATTGTCATATTAATTAGGCTGCTGATAATTAATTATAACAAGCATTTGAATTAATTCTGCTGATGGCATGCCAATCAATTTACGACTTTCACATATACATCTCATAAATATAAACCACAACACATAAGATTATATACCTTCCAGCACGGAGAAGGAAGTCACTATGCCTGGCTATTTTAGTAAGTGAAAATTCCATAGTAATTGCATCAACTTGATAATCGCGAAAGACACCATGAGGACCAGTGGGAACACCCAAACCCTGAGAGGAATAAAACACATTAAAAAGTGACAAGGAGGGATGATAAAATAACAAGTTTAGATGGGTAAAACACCTGACTATACAATGAGCTTGCAAGTGTAGCCGTTCCCTCAACATACTCAGCAGCAGGGATACCAAATTTCCACTGGGGATTCAAGCTTCTAGTTATTTGTCCCAGTGATTCAATTATAGCACCCAAAGTGTAGAGCCACCTGCACTGCAGTAGAGACCACATCTTCTTCACCTTTATCTGAAAACCTTGTTTATGTACTGCTAGATAATTTACTATATTGATGAGGTCAAGGTTAGGCATTTGCCCATTGGATGCCTCAGCATAAATACTAAGACTTTCTTCAAAAGAGTGACTTGACTCTGCAACTTTAATTACAAGAGCTGCAGCCATAGTCCCAGCACGTCTGAAACCATCATATAAATTTCTCTCAGCATAATACTTCTGTCCAAGTTCATGTATAGGGTTCCTCTCACTACATGTTTCACTATTTACTATGTTGACTCCATTAAAAGTAGGGTCTTGATATTCTCTTAGCCAAGCAGCCACAGCAGAATATTCTCCATAATGAGAATCAGCGACAAGCCATACGATATCCTTTGCTAGCCAAGTAACCCGAGCAAGCAGTGAAAATACTGAGTATGCAATGGCCACAGAGAAAGCCTCCCCCATACTGATTTTAGTTGAATTGTAAGGTGTCACCAAGACAATAGCTTCTTTACCATCTCCACGTGGTGCTCTTATAATTCCAACAGTGTTGATTCCAAGTGATGAACAACTAAAGTTTTTCCCAATATTTCCAGAATCAGGACTTTTAAAAAAGTGCAGTGGATGAAACTGCTTCAATTGAGGGTAAAACTTGTGATGAGTAACTTCAGCACCCAGGTCTGACATATACTGTGCTATAAGTCTTTGACTTTCTCTGTATTGAAATACAAGATGAATCAGACTTATATCTTATTTTATTTCTTGTATTCTGAATCTCTTTCGTAAGCAGGGAAGAAGGGGCAGAGGGCAAATTTTGTATATTTCAACAAATGCTATGACTTGTGAAATGGCCCAGGGGTGGTGAGATAAACAAATGAGACAAATATGAAGATGAAGAATAAAAATTGCAAAATACATGACAGCATTAAAGAAAAAAGGAAAAAAGAACAAGTTTTTAAAACTACATAGCATATACAGAACCATTGAAACAGAGTAACCTATTTTATAGCTGGGATAATTATACCCTTTATTATTGGACGCTAGAGTTCATCTTTGAGCACAATAGTCTTTTTATTAATTTATGAATTTTAAGAACTGAATTTTTTCCTTTAGTCAGGCACAAACAAAAACTAGAAACTGCAAGAAAGTTTGAAGATACTATAAACAAAGAAAGACAAAATAAACATACTTTTTATTAACTGTGAGAGAGTACAGCAACTAAAGTACAAAACCATAATAACTACCCAATCTAAAGTTCAAAATCCAATAGCTTATAGCAGTTAATCTTATCGTATTTTCCTTTTTTTTTTTTTCCGGTTGCTGTTTTCATTATATTTTCTTACTTCCTTGAACATCATAGATGGTAAATTTAAGTACATTCATCATCCCTTCTCTTGTTTTATTTACAAACTTACAACTGCTATTGATTTCTATTACAAAGAAGGACGAGTCAGATTGTCTTGTTACCTAGTCGGATTAAAAGCAGTATACATCATAGGAAAAACAAGCTTTACAGAGTCTACAATTATCTCTCAACAAGATTTTTCCATACATATTACTGATATCCATGTAAACGGTAGGAAAATGCTACATTCTATAACAGATTATCATTTTTTCAGCATTAAATTATCTATATCAGTCTCCCAACAAACTCCATTTCTAGGGGCGCTCTGTTGTATAAACTGAACATAAGTGAAAGATAGAAGTTGCAAATGAAGAAAGATTTACATTTCTGAACTGCTGGATCTCAACTTCAAATCAGTTAAGTTCTTCAACAATTTATTTGCTTCTGAGATATCATGACTTGATAACATGCTGCTTGCAGAACCTGCTTACAACCAAATGTAATGAACAAACAATGTTGTCCAAAAAGAGAAAGAAAGAATAAACCCTTCAATTTGGATGTCTAGGACTCAAAAGGAAAGAACAAGGAAAGATGAGTAAAAGACACCTTTTTATTATTTTAACTGCTGAACTAATAATCTAATTCAAAACGGAACAGATCTTTAAGCTTGACACGTAAATGCTCAACATTTTCTAACAAAATAACAGACAAGTCAAACCATATGACTCTGTTTCTTTATTTTCATTGAGTTTGATGTTACCAGGTTCAGGTAATTAATCGTGTAATGCTACAGGGTGACCTTGAAGAAATATTTAAAAGAATACTTGTGATCTATGAACAGAAGTACGATGAATAGAACATTTCAATTTCAGACCAGCTAAGCATTTTGCGAGGGGAAAAGACAGATTGGGAGGAAGATAGACAGCTTATATAGTATAGTAATAAGTGATTGCTACTGTTGGAAGGGTTGGAACTGTTCGCTCCAGCCTGGATGGGATTAGTCTTCGTCTAGATGGTTACACATTGTTTATATGGAAAAATAAGTGATCACTAACTTGGCCATAATGGTTTTTTAGAAGCCAAAGATTTGCTCACAATAAGAACTATACTTTAGAAACAAAAACCCCACAAGGGCAAAACATGCTTATAATTAAAAAGAATCCGTTAAGTAGCTTGCAGGAAGAAATTTGCTCCGATGGAAGTTACTCACCCAACTAAAATTAGTTAAATTAGTAAGGTTTGCAAAGTAAACAAAGAAAGAAAGAAAGATAGATAGATAGATAGATAGATGAACTCTTGGTATGAATTAAACAAAAATCAAAAGTTTACGAATCAAATACATATATTGACCTGGCATGAGTGCATTCTCGGAAATGTAGGTGTTCTTGGCAAGAACCGGCAACAGCAGAAGAGCCAAAATCCCGGCCGTGAAGCAAACAACACTGCGAAGTCAAGATCCCCCATTCCGAAAACAGAAATAATCGGATTAGTGATACGGTAATTTAGAGCAAAATGACCAGAAATTGCAGAAGTAAAAAGAATGAGCACCTGACGAAGAGGCTGTGAGAGATCAGAAAGATCCCCAAGCGCACAATCGGCCGCTGTTTCAGTTTCGGCGCATCACTCTCAGCCATGGTTTCAGTTTCAATCAAGAAAGTGTAGAGCAAGACTGCAAGTGAAGGAGAAAGTGTAGAGCATCACTAATCAACAATAAAACACTAGAGAATCGAAGTAAACATCAGAGATTCCCATAAAAATTCGAAAATAGGAACAAATTTGAATAAATGGAGGAGAAAGTGTACTAAGAGAGAAAAGGAAGAAAAAGAAAACAGCGGTGGTGGATCACGGTGGCTCGCCGGCAGCTTCTGACGGTGGCCGGACGTCGACGAACGTGCGACGGTGGTGAGAGTGAGACAATTAGGGAGTGAAAATGGGAAAGAGAGAGTCGGGTTGGGGTTTTTAATGGCTGGTGGGATCATTCTGAAACTTTTGGAAGTTGAGGAAGCAAATCTGCTATTAAGTTGCAGTGACTCAAGAACTGTAATTTGTAGAAATGCCCAAAATCAATGGATTGTTTTCAAAACAGTTCCTAAAACTCAAAATTTTTAGAAATTGAGTTCTAGACAAAATCCATATAGTTAGCTTGGTTGGATTGAGTAGATTGCATATATTTAATTTGTTTTTGAAATTTTTATCTTTAACATCTTTTCGTTATTATTCGAAAGTATTATTGTTCACGTCCAAGAAAAATTAAGATAAAATTTTAAATTCTATTTAATCTCAAATTTTTACCAGAGGCTCAATAAAATATATATACGACAATTAAAATTCTAAACAATCAACTTATATAATTTCTAAAAATTTCCAAAACTAATTCTAAAAGTCCAAAATCTCACAATAGACAGCTCTAGAATCTCACAATAGACTACCAATATACTTGACATGGAAATCTCTTAAACTGCAAGAAAAGAAAACAAAAATAAACAATTTAGGCCAAAGTTCTATTTTGGTCTCTCAGTTATGCTCAATGTTCCAAATTTGTCCCTTAGTTATTTTTCGTTCCATATTAGTCCTCCAATTTTCCAAAACTTGGCATAGTTAGCCCCTCAAAAGTTTTCCATCTATTTTCCTGTTAAAAAAAGACAAATTTGATTTTTAACTTCTAAAAGTTTGAATTTTTGCATTAAGGACATTTTTTTTCTATAATAGAACCAAAATGTAAGAAAGAAGAAATAATTGTTTTAGTTTATTTCACATAAAAAGACAACTTTTTTTCTCTCTCTCTCTCTCTCTCTTTGATGCTGAAAAATCGTTGGTTATGTGCTAGAAAATCGTATCATTAAGAACATTAGGGTTTTTCGTTTTTTTATGCTTTAAATCTGAACTTTCACATGTTTATTTCGAGCAATTTATTTAGGGTTTTTTGATAGATACAATGAGATAAGTATTTAGTATATGGTAATTGCTGGAAATTACATGTTTATACTGCTGAAAATCGCAAAACTCAAACTGAAGATTTAGGGTTCATATCGCAAACTTTGATCTTTCGATTCGACACCATTTCGTGTTTGTTTTCTGAAATTTGTTTATGGGTTTTGTTTATCGTCACATTATGAGCATTTACCACATACAAATTTCTGGATTGATGCTTGTTTATGGTGAGTAGCGTTTTTCGGAAATTTTCAGACCACAATTCAACTTTATTTGAGTTAGTTTTGACAAAAGAGCATATGAGGTTTCATTTTTGGCACCTCTAGAATAAATCCCTCGAGAAAATGTTGAAAACTAGCTCCCCATGTCCAGATTCGAAAATGGCTAGGGTTTGAAAATTTAGGGTTCTTAGTTTTGGAGATGAAGAGAGAGAGAAGTTGTCTTTTTTGTGTAAAATAAACTAAAATTCTCGGTTATTTTTTCTTTTTTACATTTTAATTCTATTATAAAGAAAAATATTCTTAATGCAAAAATTTAAACTTTTAGGAGTTAATTAACGTGGATTCATATTTTCGATGACGATGCTTCTTGCGCTTTTCCCAATGTGGATTTTAATTTCCGATGAGATGGATTATATTTATGGCTTTGGGTTCTATTGCCATTGCAGCCGTAAGTTTGCTTTATATAAGTTTCCTCTTGATGCAAGCTTGGTGTTGTGATAACATTGTGAAGAAGTAGGATTTCTTCTCTTCCCACGAAGTACATTTGCCTAACTACTTTGTTTTAAAATTTGAATGACATGTACAGCATACTAACTTTATGATATACATGCATGTTGCGTAGTATTCATCATAGGTCAAAGCTATGATTTATTGATTTTGTTCACCTTGTGCACTAAATAGCTCTACATAATGGCTATGAAGAACTGTTTTGACTTTTGAGTAATGGATGATAAACTTACAAAATATAATGGTTGAAGTAAAACTGTAAAAGTGCAAAACGATAACTATGGGTCTGTTTGGGATAGTTTAATTATAATCCCATCTCATTCAATCATTATCTCATCCTAGGATTGGATGAACAGTACTGGTTTGGTATTTTTTTGAACCTTAATCTCATCTCTTCTCATCCACATCATCATCTCATTCACAACATCATCTCATTTTCTCTTACAATTATTAATCTATCCCTACTTATACACCTATAATTACTTATACTTTAATACAAATATAAAAAAAAAGAATTAGACAAAATAGTAATTTTACATACCCTCATTTATTCCACTTATAATTTTCTCTCTCCATCTATCATTTTTCATCATTTTTATTCTCTTTTCCACTCACACACACCCCTCTCTCTCTCTCTCTCTCACACACACCCACACCCACACTCTTATATATATATATATATATATTAATTTATATTGATTTAATTAAACAAAATTTTACAATATTATTATTTTTTTAGTTGCAATATTCCTCTATTTGTTTTGAGTAGAATATACAATT
>QANZ01014004.1:16478-44487 GCA_003254925.1 Chamaecrista fasciculata
AAGGAGAATCTGTTACAATTTATAAATGATTATTTGTTTTGATTGTTCAATTACCAAAATCTTAAATTCTTTCTGGAAGCGATGATCAACAGCAACGATCTGAGAACGATTAAAAGAGAAAAATGGAGATGAAAGATGAGCAAGAGACAGTAAGAGTAGAAATTTCTTAATTCCAAAAGAAAAGCCAGCAACAATAAAGAACAATATATGAACAAACTCCAAATAAATCGTGTGTACAATGGATAGTTTGCGGAAAAAAAAAATATATACCGACTAAATGGAAATATCAATGGCATGAACATCTGAGGCGCATAAATAGTTGTAAATGCCAGAGGATGTTGTAATGGAAATTAACGCATAAATTTTCGTCTCCTAATAGAAATAAATATGAAATGAAAAGTTTCCATGTTTATCAGATAATTTCTTTACAACTCATCAATCACGTTTCAATTTGAGGAAAAATTGATCAATAGTCATCAATGTATCAGATAATTTTAAGGAAACCTATAATACCTCCATTAAATATAATTGGAATATACCATATATGAAAAGACAACTCTCCTACATTTTTGCTTAGGTTAGTCAAATATGTGATGTGCTCATAAATACCATGCTGACATGCTATTTCGAGCGCTTACATGGCACACACCACTAATCCAGCTTGTACACCCATTAACCAATTAAAACCTACCAATTTGACACCTTGTAATAATTGTACACGTGGCACGATTGTGAGAAGCAAAGCTCCATGACACTTGGCAGGATATGCTGCAGGAGGTCTCCTTTTAGATATTATAATATATTTTACATGAGTGAGAAAGATAAGTGGACCTTTCACTTACATTAATACGAGTAGTTCACATTTTTTAATTTTACAATAACAATTTCACTATGCTATTATGTCAATAGATAAGTTAGTTTTTTTTTTTTTTGTATTTATTAATGTTCTTTTATTCTCATAATGTATTCTGACATCTCCATCCCACAATTTTTTGGATATTTAATGTTTCTAATTATTTAATAAATTTTTTTTATGTTCTTATGTTTATTTTTTATTAAATCGTGTAGTTTAGTTATGGATGTCTATTTTTTGTTATATTATATTATATATATAGGTAATATTAACATAATGAAAGTTACAATATTGTTTGTTCAATTTAGATAGCTATGTTTGTGTAATTTTTGGAGGCACACGCCTTTATTTATATATATATATATATTACCTATATTATAACTTTAATTTTATTCGTCATTGTTTTTCGTTCATTTTATATATGGTCGAACAAGCATTAAATGCACAAGCATTTAATATAGAACCATACCTTTGTATATGGCTATATAAATTAATATTCAATTATTCTTGATTTTTGTTCTGTTCATTTTATATATGGTCGGACAAGCATTTTCTTTCAATCTACTATGAGTTAAATTATATTTTTTTTCCTTCATTATTTTCCATTTATTGTTTAATATTTATATAGGCATTTGCTGGCTTGAAGTCCCGCGCATCGCGTGGGTCTGAGGCTATAGACGAAATAAGTGATTACATCGAGTGTAGATATGTTTCTCCTTGTGATGGTGCTTGGAGGATTTTTGGTTTTGCAATAATGCTACAGAAGCCGTCCGTTGAGCGTTTGTCTTTCCACCTCCCTAATCAGCAGCCTATTGTATTTCAGGATTATGAATCTATTAACAATGTATGCAATCGTAATGATGATCTCGCATCTAAGTTCCTTGTCTGGTTTGATGCCAATGTTGATTATGAAGAAGCCAGAGAATTGACATATGCTCAATTCCCTACTAAATCTGTATACCATGCTGATGATCGTCAGTGGCGTCCAAGAATTAGGGGTTATTCAATTGACCGTATCTCTTTTGTAGCTCCCGGAGCTGGTGAAGCTCATTATTTACGGATACTGCTTAACATTAGTGAAGGACCAAGATCTTTTAAAGAGTGGCGGACTATTGGTAGGACTACTTTTCCAACTTTCAAAGATGCCTGTTATGCTTTAGGGCTTCTTGATGATGACAAAGAATTTATAGATGCTATCAACGAAGCGAGTGTTTGGGCTTCCGGTTCGTACCTGCGTAGATTCTTTGCAAGCATGTTATTTAGCAACAACATCACTCGTCCTCTTTATGTATGAAGCAAACTTGGAAGTATTTATCATATCATGTTTTAATTAAACAACGTCATTTGCATGGCAAGCCAGGTAGTATTTTATTTATTATTACTTTAGTATTTTGTTATTACGCACACATTATTTTCACCTTATATGGAAGATTATTAATTTATTCATTGTTTTTTTTTTGCAGATTTACGTTTGGACGATTAACATATTAAAGAGATTGCATTGATTGACATAGACAGTATTCTTCGTTGTAATGGTCATAGTCTTCAAGATTATCCTCCTTTTTCGATTCCAAACGCGTTGTCAATTGAGAACAGCACCAATATTATCATGTTGGATGAACTGAATTATGACAAAGATAGTCTAACAGAGGAATTTTTATCTCTGCATCCCAAATTGACTAATGAACAGTTGAATATATTCAACACCATTAAGGATTCAGTAGATAATGGTAGCGGTGGTGTCTTTTTTGTCAATGGTCAGGGGGGGACTGGGAAGACTTTTCTCTGGAGAGTGTTGACAGTTGCACTACGTTCCAAAGGTCAAATTGTTTTGGCCGGTAAGTAATACTCTATAAGATCCTTTTTTGGTATTAGTATGTACAATAAAGCATATGTTATATATATATATATATATATATTAGCTACTTACAGATATATATATATATATATTAGCTACTTACAGTTCTATTTTTCATTTTAAAGCTTTAATTTTTATTTCCATTGTTGTTTTACTTTATTACTATCCTGCAGTAGCCTCATTATGTACGTAGTTATGTATATTTAATGTTACATCTTTGCATGATTTACACAGTAATTATGTAGTGTCAATTTTACCTGTAGTATACAAGAAAATATCCTTTTTAGTTCTTTGCTGCGCTGCACGTATTTTTGTTAAATCAGTTTTTTTATTTGTTTAGTTGCTTCAAGTGGTATTGCATCTCAACTTATTCCTGGTGACCGTACTGCGCATTCACGTTTTGCAATCTCATTACAATGTCATGAAGATTCTACATGTAATATATCTCAAGGGAGTGATCTTGCTGAATTATTGTTGCATACGAAGTTAATAATATGGGATGAAGCTCCGATGACAAACAAACATTGTTTTGAAGCACTTGATAGATCTTTGAAAGACATAATGTGGGTTAATGACTCAGGAGTGTCTGACTTGATATTTGGTGGCAAAGTGATTGTTTTTTGTGGTGATTTTAGACAAATTCTTCCTGTCATTCCCAAGGGCACTAGGCAAGACTTAGTGTTGACATCTATTAATGCTTCCTATATTTGGTCATACTGCAGAGTGTTGTTTTTAACCAAGAATATGAGACTAATGCAAGATAGTCATGATTCTGATTCTCTAAGCTTAAGGGAGTTCTCTGAATTGATTTTGAAAATTGGCGACAGTAGAATTGGTGAAGTTTATGATGGTGAATTTTTAGTCAAAATTTCTGATGACTTGCTTATTTCATCTGGTTTGGACCCTATAGAAGCCATTACCAATTCAAAGTATCCTGATTTTATGAATAGATACCATCTATTGGATTACTTTGGTGATCGAGCTATTTTGGCTCCAACTCTAGAGGACGTGGGTAAAATTAATAATGATTACATGCTTGATCGTCTTCCTGGTGAGGAGAAAGTTTATCTTAGTGCCGACTCTATATGTCTTGCAGAAACGGCGTCATCTGATGATAGTGGGACGTACACAACAGAATTCTTGAATTCTGGAAAGGGTTATGGGCTTCCTAATCACATGATTATACTTAAGGTTGGTGCTCCTATTATGTTAATTCGTAACATTGACAGATCGTTGGGTTTGTGTAATGGAACCAGACTTATTGTTTCACGTCTTAGTGATCATGTCATTGAGGTTGTTATCACATCTGGCAAGTTCACTAATGAAAAAGTTCTTATTGCAAAGATGAATATCACGCCTTCTGATTTTAAACTTCCATTTAAGTTCCAACGGAGGCAATTCTCTATCATGTTGTGTTTTGCAATGACCATAAACAAGAGGCAAGGTCTGTCACTATCTAATGTTGGAGGCACTAACAGTTTCGACCATATCTTTGTAATTTTTGGAGGCACTCGCATATATATATATATATATATATTATTTATCATTTTTTTTGTTAATTTTATATATGGTCGAAACTGTTCTTTTTATATATTGATCTATTATGAGTGAGATTATTATTCTTCTTCTTTTTTTTTTTTCAGTATGTTTTCATTTATGGTTATAATTTATTTTAGCCATTTGCTGGATTTAGTTAAGAATTGGACATAAATAACAAAGGTATGCACTAGCCTTTGTATATAGATATTGCCTATATTATAACTTCCAATTATTTTTTTTTATGTTCATTTTATATATGGTCGGACTAGAATTTCATTTTCTTAACCTATTATGAGTTAAGGTATAATTTTTATGTTTCATTCATTATTTTTCAATTGTTGGTTGATATTTATATAGGTATTTGCTGGCTTGAAGTTCTGCGCATCGTGCGGGTTGAAGGCTAATGAATCTATATATACACAGTTGCCGAGAAGAAAAAAGTGAGAGACGACCACTTGGAGAAGCACTCTCTAAAACAAAAAGAAAATTCTAACAAACTGCTAAAATATTCTAAGACTAAAAGAAATGAGTTGTACAAGCATAAGCTGGCAACAACCTAACAAAAAACAATTAATCTAAGTAATTATAGATAATTACAAATAATTACAAAAAACAATAAAATAACTTCAACATTACACATCATGTTTTGGGGGAGCATTTTTAATATATGTACTTAGCATTTTTAATAATTCTCATATAATTAAACAAAGAATTTCTCAATTTTTCTTTACCTTAATTTCAAATGATAAATCATAAAAATAGTATATATTATGATGAAAAGAGTTATATTTTAAAAAATTTCCACTTTCGGATTGTCATAACCAATAACATATTATAAATCATAGATTGACATTGTCGATTCTCTCCCAGCTTGGCCATGCAAAATTATAACAAACAAACATTGGACATCAAATCAAAGGCATAGAAAATCTACAATCCAATAGAAAGCAATTCTCGTACGCACTCATTCTTGAAATTATAGATCAATTGGCAAGGGAATTTGGTGGGAATTAAAAAAATGAAATTCAAGGACAAAAAGAGGAATGGAATCGATATGTTTGAGATTTGAAATCTTCACAAAACAAATCAAATAACTCTAACAATGATTTGAAGTTTCATTATTGATAAACTGGAAAATGTCTAGCACTTATTTAGTTCACCGGGATGGGCTGTAAGAGCCAAGTGTTGAGCGAAGACCTGCAAGAGCTTCACAGGGGGGCCCTGCGAAGTGTACTCCGACGCTCAAGTTAGTAAGAGAGTGATAAGAGAGTAAGAGAATTTCAGAATGTAAGAAGTAGCTAACCTTGAATTGGTGAGATGGGCTCTATTTATAGAGCAGGGAGGAGAGAGGTGGTCAGCGTGCGGGGCGGACCACGTAACTGGACACGATCTCCACCAGCGAAGATGGTGGAGACCGAGATTTGCGGAGCAAGGCAATCGTGGGTGATTGCGTGTTGCGTCGCTAGGCGGGCGCCTATAAACTGGAGATCGTGGGTATGAGCAAGTCAGTAGCCCACGATCCCCCGTAGCGTGGTTTGCGGAGCGAGGTAGTCGTGGATGGCCACGTGTCATGTGGGGGACGCGCGCCAAGACCCAGGATGGATCACGGCCGCCCCTAATTGTGCTTAGGGCGCCCGATTGGCTCGAGGGCGCCTCTGGAGGTGCGGAGGGGAGAAGGGGCCCGGTGCGAGGGCCGTTTAGGCGTACGCCCAAATAGTGATGTATCAATTATCATTAATTTTGACATTTTGTCACTAATACTAAAAACATAATACATAATTATTTTCTTCTGAAATACCATTAAAAAAGTATTATCAATCTAGAAAAAAAGAATTCTATAAATAATTAGAATTAGAATCAGAATTTACAAAAATATAATTATTCTTATAATTTTTATAACTTTTACTTTTTTTATAATTTTTAATAACTAAAGTGATTTGTTTTTGAATATTTAAAATTTATTTCAAATACAATTTGATGATACTAAATAAGTTGTATTAATATATTTTAAGAAAATGACTTTCAATTCTTTAACACCAACATAACTTCTCATATATAAGTAAGGTGAGCATGAGTTGGATTAGGTTGAGTTTCGCAGAAAAATATGTACGAGTTAGCAGGTTGAGTTGGGTCATTAAATCACGAGCCCACAACTCGACCGACCTAAGGGTTGATTATTTTAAACCCAATTCAACTTGCGAACTCGCAACTCAATTATGTGGGTTGGGTTGGATTTTATGAGTTGTCGTGTCAATTCAACCCGATGCTCATCCTACATATAACTTCTCTTTTATACCTCAATTAATTCAAGATAAACCATCATCTCTTCAAGTGAATCCACTCCTTTGACATTGAACTTGTTGAGCAAAGTTAAGCTTGTAACATTAGATATTGGAGTGACAACCAAATCATCCATCACCATATATCTCACCATCTTTTTCACAAACCCTCTTTCATTATTATTACAATCATCCTTCTCTTCGCTTGATGAACTTGATGATACTTTGAGCACACACAGTTTTAGAAACTCATTATCAGTTCCATCATAATTGTGTAGCCGTAGAAGAGGGAAGTTATGAGAAAATGAAGGCACCAAAACTCGTGGGTTAAGAAGAATGCCTTTGCTTTTTTGTTTGGTTGAGTAGTGTAATAAATGTTGTCAAGCTTTTGGATGCTTTCATATACATTTTCCAAGGATCCCGTCATACCAATCTCATTCTTGGTCAACAATCTGATAACAGTGCCTAATAGAAGAATATAGAACATCACTTTTTACTTCATCAATTATTCAAGAAAAATTATAAATAATCTTTTACTAGAGAGTACTCTAATAACAAAAATATAAATCATTCTAGGGGGAACTTATTATTTAGCTCCTAAACTTAGTGAATAATCAAAATATTCGATTTGATCACTAAAATATTATAATTGTTAATGATTTGATTTTGGTTATATTTAGAGACCAAGAAATACATTCAAAATAAATTAAATATAATGACCGAAAAGTATAAATTTAGTATAAATTCAAGGATAAAAAATATAAATTTAGTATAAATTCAAGGATAAAAAGTATTGAGTTAGATCAAATTTAGGGATTAAATAGTCACATGGACCAAATCGGTGACAATTATATTATTTCAAAGATCAAATCGTATATTTTGATAATTCAGAAACAAAATTGTTAACTCAGTATAAATTTAGGGACCAAATAATAAATTATCTCATAATTTTACTAATTAAACTTGGATGACATTACTCTCATCGCAAAAAAAATAAAACAGTTATATCCAAGGCTTTTGCTGAGTTGAGTGTAATGCTTTCGTATAAATTTTCAAAGTATCCTGTCAATTGTCATCCCAATTCCATTCTTGGTGAACAATCTAATGATAGTATCTAATGAAAGAAAACAATGTAAAATGTCATCTTTTATATGATCAATTATAAAAGAAAGATATGATAAAGATAAAAATACATTTTTAGCCCTCAAACTTAACACAAACTAACAATTTTTTCTCCAATATTTTTTTTCAGTCAATTTTGTCTCTAATATTTTATATTTTTGTCAATTTTATTATTTGCTCTCATTTTAGCCAAATATTAACGAAATAATCCATTTAGCTATTGACATGTAATATAAAATTGATAGAAAATAAAAACTCAAATTTTAACTTAAAGTAAAAAACAATATAAAACATGTCATTAATTTATTGAAATAAGTTAATCAAAAAATAAAATTAACTAAAATATGAAACATTGAAAATGAAATTGATCATTAATCTAAAGTTCGGAGATCAAAATTGTTTTTTCCTACAATAAATAAAACGTGTGTTTAGAATAATGTTATATACTATATGATTAACCTTACTAAATTTTTTTCCTTTATGATCGATAATACCTAATGGAAGAAGCACAAGGTTGAAGAGGAAATCCACAAAGTCAATGGCTTCAGCAAAAAGGACTCTGTTGTTTGTGGTATCTATCAGAAGCTTGAGGCTCACTCTTGAGGATTTCATGACTTGGGTTTAATTTGGAAGCTAATAAGTTCTTTCTGAATTAGCCTCTTTATATATATAATGGCATGTTTTATATTGTTTTTCAATTTGAGTTAATGGTAATGGGAAGAGGTGTGATTATTGCTAATTAAATGTTATTGGGCTTTTAGCTTTCCTTGTCTTTTCATTGTATATAGCTTCATCAAATCCTTATTTATTGTTATCACTTATGACCACAACGATTCCATTACCATGAGAAATCATTATACCACCCATATTAGAAAGAGACGTCTCTTGCTATGTTATGTAAAGGTTAAAGGATTATTTTGGTCCTAAATGTATGTCATACTATTCATTTTGGTCTTTTATATTTAAAAATGTTTAAATTGGTCCTAAATGTTTTATTTTGGTCTCAAACTATTGAATATAACCATATTTCTCTCATTTTAAGGTTCAAATATGACGAGTTCGGGGTTACATATGATTCTCAAATAGTATTTTCTCTATCCAGATGAGACTGCCAATAAATGAGATCAAATTGATCCCGAAATT
Organism: Chamaecrista fasciculata; assembly: GCA_003254925.1. Classification (NCBI taxonomy): domain Eukaryota; kingdom Viridiplantae; phylum Streptophyta; class Magnoliopsida; order Fabales; family Fabaceae; genus Chamaecrista; species Chamaecrista fasciculata. The sequence goes on from QANZ01014004.1 coordinate 25,273, forward strand.
AAACTTTTTGTTTTATGGTCAAAAAAGTAAAATTGATCATATTTATCTTGTTTCGAACTCGAATACAACGAATTCAGAGCTACGAGTTACTCTTAATAAGTCATTTGAACTTATAATAAAATACTAGAGAAATATGATCAAATTCAATAGTTTGGGACCAGAATGAAACATTTTGAAACATAAAAGACTTAAATGAACATTAGAACATATATTTAAGACTAAAATGACACCTTATTTAAATATAGGAGTGACACCTTATTTAAATATAGGAGTGGTGAATATGGATTGAATCAGACTTATATTGCTTTTAGAGATGGCTTAATTTATTGCCAGATTGCCAATGTACTAAAAGCATGATGAGAATTTAAGAAATGGGATAGGTGGTTATTAATGGGGTAGAATTGAGAGTGTACAAAAGTTGAGTTGGGTTTTGTACGTGTAGATTAGGAACTTGGCTTGACTGGCATAATCAGGGTTATTAAAACTGGATCGAATCGGCTGGTCCGACCGATTGAACCAAGAACCGGCTATTAGGTCGGTCCGAGTCGTCTTAATAACCGGCAAGATAGAGAACCGGATTGAACCGGTCCTTATTTATTTTTTATTTTCTTTTTTCTTTTTTGATTTTTTTGGTCTTTTTTTATAATTACGGGTCAAATCTTAGAGAATGTTGATTATAAAGCAAAATTTGATAGAGAAAGTGATCATAAAATGTCACTTGATGATATTATATTGATGAACATTATGAAAATTGATTATCTCTATATTAATTCATGTTAATTTATGAAAATTGTATTAATATATTGATGTTATAATTATATTTCGTAACCTAATTATGAATATTTGAATTAAAATTTTATCATATATAGGTTTTTTTATTATTTTTAATTTATTTATTTGTCAACGGTCCGACCATTGAATCTTGAACTCCTCTTTCGGCCGGTTCAATTGCCGGTCCGGTTTTAATAACCTTGGGCATAATGGAATCAAACTGGGTTAATATATAAATATATTTTTTTAGTTTCTCATAAATTTAGTTTAAATTGTTTATTTTATTTTTTATATTTATTTTGTGAGTAAATTACACTTTGGTACCCTGTAGTTTGACCTTATTTCACTTTGGTACCTTGTGGTTTGAAACCTGACATTTTGGTACCATGTCGTATTCTCCATTAAGGCATTAACACTTTAGTACCTTTGGGAGCTATTTTGTAATTTTAACCATAACAAATTTTGCAAAAATTACATATTAATCACAAAAAGTTTTCAAAAAATTACAAATAGGTCCCTGAATATATATTATCTAGGGACTAAAATGAAAACTTTAAAATTTTTTTGGGGTCAATATGTAATTTTTGCAAAATTTGTTATGGTTAAAATTACAAAATAGCTCCAAGAATACCAAAGTGTTAATGGAGAATACCACAGGGTACCAAAGTGTCAGGTTTCAAACCACAGGGTACCAAAATGAAATAAGGTCAAACCACAAGGTACCAAATTATAATTTACCCTTCTTTTTTTGTGTTTATTTTAATAAAGTAAATAATTATATATAAGTTAAGTGAATTTTATATTAATAAAAAAGTAGTTACAATAGATTAATCATTTTAAACTTTACTTCATTTGCTCTTCAAAATTTCACATTTAACTCAATTATACTTAAAGACTTAAAGTCGTCTAAATTATTAAAGAAAAAGGTTTACATTATACACGTACATATTTGTAAAACTTTTGGAATTCAATTGACAACAAAGAAATTTTTTTAAAAAAAAATCACTTGTCACATCATGAATTTTTATGAATGATTTAGATAACATTAAGTCTTAAAAGTACAATTGAATCATCTGTAAATTTGATATAATTGACCTCAAAAACAAAAAAAATAATGTATAACTAAAACTTGCTCTATTATTTAGGGACATCGAAGGTGCTTGTCCTTTTCTTTGTTAATCATAACACGAGGTAGAATTTCTTCAAGCACCTAATGATAGTGTTAAATTGTTAAAACTTGCAAATTATGATCTTTACTCACCGTCACCATGTGTTAATATTATAATTCGTAATACTGATAATAACAAGATCTATGATCCAACTTTTTAAATTTGGTTTGATTTCTCATTCTGGGGTTTCCATAGTTCAGAATTAATGACATTCATCAACTACATCCTAATGAACTTTCTACATCCTTTGTTTATAAAGAGAACAAGAGAGACCTAACAAGGAATTGAGACATTTGATAATTAACTAGTTAAATGCAAGAACCAAGAAGAATCTGAGTCTTCAGAGCATAAATTTGAAGGTTAAAGGATCTAAAGGACTGTACAAGCAGCTGTGCTATAATGGAATTGCCCACCTCCTGCAACCAACATAATAAAAAATACAGATTCAGAAATAAGTGAGTCTGCAAAGGAATAGTATTAGCGCACTTCTATAATGTTGAAGATTTGTGAACTATAATATTATCTTGATTTTGACAAATAAACAATAAGTTTCTATGAAAAAAGATTCACAACTTAGTCAAGATTTCAACTCAATCAGTACTACAGGATACTGAAAATAAGCTCTCAGCATAAGTGAAGTAAGAACAAATCTTGCCTTAAATTGCAAGCCCAGAATTCAAATCTTATTCACTGATCTTTTTAATAGTCAGTAAAATTGTTCATCTTGAAATTAAACATAAAATGGCAACAGTATGCAAAGGTTTTTATTTCCAGTCCATATTTCACGTGATTTCTCAAACTTTTTATTTCGGGACCTTAACACAGAATTCATGCCACTTTTTATTAAGTAACAAGGATTTTCTGAAAGTGGTCAATATCTATGATATTGTTCCTTACCTCACTGGTTTATCTTCCTCGAGGAAACTCAAATCATGCCTGTGGTGCACATAGAGAGAGCTGTAGATGCAATAAGGTTTATGGAAGATACTTGAAATCAGGAACCTTTTACTTCTTTAGCTACAAGGTTCTCAATAGAGAAAGGAAATCATCTGGTTCTTCATTCTCCTTAATAATCTGTTCAAAGACAGTTAAAATATTAGGACAATTCACAATGCAAGTTGCCCATTGAATATAAGGATACCACAGAAAAGAAGTGAACAGAAAATATAATATTACTTATTATTACTCAACTAATTCCAACACAATATAAGCATGGAGAAATTTTCTTGCTCAAAATTGGGCATTAGAAGAAATATATTTCTAATGGCTCAACACTGTGATTAGGCATTACAAGGATAGAACAAGAGACATTGATGAAACCTACTCCAACTCCTAATACAACGGAACAAAGCGATTAAATGAGAAGGAATAAGCATAAATTGCAGTTATACCCACTTAAGATGTGTAAATCAGAAAAGAGAATGAATTCCGGTGTGTATATTCACAAGAAAAGTTTACATATTTATAGCTCTAATTTATGTAAAATTCATAACAAGATAAAATTAGCTAATTAGAACTAAGTAAGGAAAACACAATCCCATCACACATCAAAATGATGGGGCAAAAACTTCTCTTCGAAATTTCCACCAAGCACCCGTCCAGAAAGCCTAACCTTTACAATTTTTCCTACAATCACAATCCTTATCATCTGAATTGACATACTGTCATTCTTTAAATAGGTAAGCATCCAAACTGTACATTTACTACAGCACTAAATTTTAAAATATCTCAATTTCTTCGGCAATGTGGCTTAGATGTTTGGAAATGTTAGCATATATTTACTCAAAGGGACTTGGGTTGTATGGGATGTTTAAGTTACTCAAAGGGACTTGGGTTATATGGGATGCTTAAATTCCACATCCAGTAGTATGGGATGCTTGACAGAGTACTTAAATGCCTTGGTTCTTTCCTCTCAACAACTTGCTCCCCAGGGAAGGTTTCCCATCAATTGATATCAAAGCCTGATTGCCGATAGCATGGACATAGCTAGTAGCAGAAGGTTCTAACCTATGAAGGATTTTGACCTACAAAAGGCTCAGAGTCGTAGAGCAAATTGTTGCAGCGTGCAGCTGCTGTGATGTTGGCTTTCTTCAGGTGGTGCTCTCAAAGGGACTTAAGTAATCTGGGATGCCTTTCCTCAGGTGGTGCTCTCAAAGGGACTTAAATAATCTGGGATGCCTAACTCCCACACCGAGTAGTATATGATGTTTAGTGGCATAATTAAGTTCCTCGGTTCCCTCATCTCCACAACTAGCTCTTGAAGAAGGGTTCACAAAGGTCACTAGGGCGTCCCCAGTTACACACTTCTATGCACTCATTAGTAATTAGCCTTTTATTTGTCTCCTAAGAAAAGCTCATGTTATTTTCTTCCTTGTCAACTCTCCCAAAAATTCTGACCAACCCTCATGAATCTAAATTTAAACTCAAGTCTTTAATCTTCTTACCAATAAATTAGTTGTCAACCTTACCAATAAGTTATTAGGACTAAATTTTAAAGATGTGAATCTTACAGTGACAGCTAGGATTGTTTACACTCATCCCCTCACACCTCAATAAAAATGTATGAAGAAAGACGAAAGTCATAGAGAGGAACAAAAAACTATTCTGAAATAAGAGCAATATTGTGCAACTCTGTCCAATAAAGAACAATACCGGTACCTCTATTAAGTTATAAAGGAAGAAGATAAGCATTTGAGTTAATATCCAAATCCTAACACAAAAGAGAAGAGATTGCTCTGAAACCAAAAGGAGTGGATTAGTGGAATACAAACACATACACAACACAAGTCCAACAAAAACAATTTTGTAGCCTTCCTGGGTCAGCAACATGGAGTTACTATGAACTTTCGAAAATGGAGATGCAAGCTTGTGGTGATACAAAGGACGGAGAATTGGACAGAGAGCAAGAAACTTGATTTCTGATTTGTTGTTTCTGGACTAGGTAAACTTGCTGCTTGTCTAGCAATTTTGGTGGGTATGTCCAAGTTCAGCCAAATTCGACTGATTTCATGAAATTTTCAATTTTAAATAGACTCTAACCAGTTTTCGTAAGGTGGAATCAAGAAAACTTATGTTTTTATGTTTTAAAAAGTATTTTTAACAACAATGCACAGGACTAAGGTTTATTTGGACATTAACAGTAGTTGTCTTGAATTACATGCATATATAACAATTTCCAAAAATGGTTCTACAAGTAAAGCCTCCCCAAAAAGACCATCTTGACCATTGTCATTCTCAAACCATCAATGTATTTACCAAATCACACTGTTTCTACAACTTTGCAGCATTTCATGCCTGCATTTGCAACATCTACGTGGTGGAGTTTAGACCTTTTAAGAACTCCACATCAACATCCTTAAGAAATGTTGCTGACCATAGTTTCTCAACACTAATACATGATTCAGTAAAAAGCTACTAGGTTATCATAATATAAAGGCATTCAAGTTTCTAGATTCACTACAAACTTGTGATTCGCACTTAAAAGTATTTCAAAAGACTGGAGTTTATCAGAATGCGATCCAGGCAAGTTATCTATATTATATATATTTATATATAAAATAAATGCTTTGAAAAAACTAAAGCATCCAAACACTAAGAATCTTTAATCAATTATTACCAAGGAGACACTCCCTAATACTATAAGACTGCCTTTCATCAGATCTCCGTAACCACCAGCACCAGCCCAAATGCATATTAAGAGATAGAAGCAGTAAATTGAAGCCGTTTTAAGAAGACATTATATAATAAAATATACTTGTTTGAATTGATCTCCCAAAATAGTAGTCAGTGACCTTTTGCATACATTACAAGTAAGCCGCCTCAGTCATATTGCCCTATATGTTGTTGCCCTTTAGAAATAGAAAGTATTTTTGACAACAAAATCATGCAATGAATGCTATATATAATGTTAAGCTGCAAGAGATTAACAAGGGATTATGAGTGTCACTTGATTTCATGTTATCAAGCAACAACTGTAATTTTGATGAAAGCCCAAAGCAATACACAAGAGGGAAATTAGGAGGGCTCAAATTTTCTCTTATGAATTTCCTCCCTTCTAGAAGTAAGATTTTCAACTTTATATTCATTTAAATTGCTTGTTCCTACTAGGAAGTAGGAACTTTCTGCTGATCTTGCCTAAAGGCTGAATTTGTAACATACAATTACATGTCTCAGTTCATTTCATTCTAATACAGTAAGAATGTTAGTAAAGACACCACTTAAGAATGGACAAAAGAGACAGATACACAAAAATGGCATAATCCACAGTTAATGGAGACCAATCATTCAAACCAATACTCAGGGAAAAAAAGAGCATGCAATCAATTTTATGCAAGTACAATAACATAGGCTAGCTGTTATCATAAAATGCAATAACATGAATGATTAATTTATAATATATTTGATTTGATGGGATTCTCATGAGAGGCTATTTAAAAGGAGAGATAACAAAAGTGAAAAGGCAACTTCATACCTTGATGATTGTGTCTTTTGGCAAACTCAATTGATCAATGACCGAACATCCGATTTGATTCCAGTCAACTACTTTTAGATGATCTGATTCACTATCACTATCTAACCAAGATGCATCACAGTTGAAAGATCTCCCAACCCAAAAGTATAAAACATTTGCTGCATGCTTATGTAATCCCATACTCCGAGAGAAAATAACGACAGCAGATTTCGAATCCAGATCACTTTCAACAAATGTCGCAATCTTCTCTAAACTGGGCCAATGACATACTAAAGGCTGTATCACATTCAGTTGCGACATCCCCTCTCTGTCAATCTTGTCTAATGAAATAGACTTTAGGTTTTCTCTTGAGGGACTGCATAGAGATGATTCACCACAGTTTCTGACAAATGAACACTCTCTATCCTCATTGTGCTTGCTGTTCTCCATAGAACCATCTTCCCAAATTGCATGAATTGTTGACGGTCTATTTATAACCTGTATCTTATCATTTGCTAAGGGTAACTTCAAAGACTTGGACAAGCTACCTCTGCGCTCAGCAAGGGATGTTAAAGGTTTTTTCAACGCTGAAGATGTCAACTGAACACCATGAACTTCTGGTTTGTTAGATACTGGTTGAGAAGTACAACTGGATGAAAGGAGGGACAAATTAGAAAAGTTAGATAGCGATGAAGAGACTGGAGCTGAAGTCGAAGTTGCAAAAGGGGAATCTGGGGACGTTTCTGAATTATTCTTCGAATTAGTGCTTGAATCAGAAGAAATAGAATCTGGGGATAGATAAGGGGGTGAAGAAAATGAAGATGACGAACTTGATGATTGTGAGGAGGATGGAGATGAGTTTACTGATGAGTAATTAAGTAAAATGGAATCTGAATAAACCCTTGAAAAGGATAACTTTGGCAGTGTGACAAATTCCTTCATGTTGGCAGAGGCAAATTTACGCCTTAATATACTCCAGTTGCTCTCTCTAGCAGGAAGATGGGTCTCATGTTCATCCTCTGATGATGCAAATGGAGGCACAAAACCCCCCACTATGGCTTTCTGGAAAACTTCAAAATCAACATCATATAAGTCAACTTTGCGCTTACCAGGAGAATTAGTAACACCTGAATTGCTATTTCCAGCTTGATTGCCAGACTTGTCCATCAAAGGCAAATACTTTGAAAAAGCATCCCAAAAGTAAGCCGGTTCTTCACCTTCCTTGATCATTACAATCGGAGCCTGCACTCTCTCATAACGAACAATCTGACCCACAGCCCCTCTAGCATCCCTTTCCATAATAGCCTCACAATTCTTACCAATCCAAACATATATTGCAGAAGGTATATGTATTATAAATGCACCTCTTGAATCCAGAGCAAATGGTGAAGGATCTACCAACATTTTGGGGACAAGATGCAAAGGATCATATGGTGAGTGTGGGGCAATCCTATACATTCTAAGTAAAGAGCTTGGGCTAAGCGGGAATGCGTGTACCCTTTTTTGGCATTGCAATAATTGGCAAGCAAAGCCCATATTTGGATCAGCAATACCTCTTGCTGACTTCACATATTGGAAAGCATCATCAAAACTTTGTCCTTCCCTCCACATAAGATACGCAATCACCAGAGAAGTAGAACGAGACACCCCTTGGCAACAATGCACAAATACCCTTCCTCCTTGTTCTCTAACATCTTCAAAGTAGTCAAAAACATCATAGAGAATACTAGTAATGTCTTCTGATGGACTATCCTGCAACCACAATGTTCTATATACAAAATCTGCTTTGAAATACTCAGGACAAACAAACCCCACACAGTTCAGAATATGAGTAATCCCATTCTGTTTCAATATCTCCCTATCTCTAGCAACAGCATCCCCACCAAGATATATATGTTGGGCAACTTTGGAGCATTCTTTATCAAAGAAAGCAATCTTATCTCTCTTCACAAGCCCACCATTTTTATCAGGGTTTCGTTGAATCGAAGACAAATCGAGCTTCAATCTCTCTCCGTTTCCTCTTCCGCTAGGTGTTGGGGGTTGTGGCCACTCTCCGATATCATCCGAACTCGCCTTCGGCCACTCATCCAAGCTTCTCCGAGCAATCGATAGCGGCTGCAACGGCGGCAAACACGAACGAGCCTTACAATTCTGATGCGATCGAGGAGTTAAAGGAACGGGAGGAAACCTACGATTCTGACCGCTAAAATTACCGATATTGCCATCTGGATCTGTGAAATCCTTCTCGTCACCTTCGCGACTGAGTGCTGAAGAACGAGACGACGACCAAGAAGCAGAACGCCAGAACATTTTCGGGGAGCCTGAAAGCTGGCACGGAGCTCGAGCATCCTCCTTCCCCACCATGCCCACTTTCCAAAATTTCCAAACCCTAAAAAAATCGAAAAGCCCTAGCTTCTTCTCTTAACTACGCACCGGAAGCAAATATCGCAGGGATTAACAACAGGACCTCGAGAAATCGAAACCATGTGAGATCAAGCATGAGCCGCTTACTGTGAAAGCAATATGCAAATCGCAGAACCAAAGCGAAGAAACGCACACCAAATGCTCGTAAGAAAATGGGTCACGCGAATTCAGTGAGAAGAGAAAACCTCCTCGTGTTGAATCTTCAAGTGAAAAGTTCACGAAGAAGACAATAGAGAAAGAAATAGAAAGATCCCAGTTGAATACAGAGGAAAAACGACACAGATTTGAAGGTTTTAGAGAGAAAATTAGAAATTGCAAAGAATGAGTTTGAGAGCTAAGAGAAGAAATTGCGAAGCCAAAGGCAAAAAGCAACAAAGGGGAAAGACGAAAGGGTAAGAAGAGAATGCAATGAAGTGGTTAAAAGGATATTGACTATTGAGAGAGTAGGAGAGAGTCCTAATCAATGTGCTTTTTAAGTAATATTTTTGCATTATTTGACCAACCATTACATAATTACATAAATGGAATGTTATGATCTTGTCAAAAATGTTGGATATGGAAAAACAATTAATAAATTAGGATTTAGAAGAAAATTAAGGATTATTTTTGCTGCATCTTTGACTAAGTGAATATATCTATTTAAGATGTTACTTTTTTAGTTTAAATTTATGAAGCATGAACATTGATACGAATACGAAACATGACACAGATACAGAAATATCGACAAGTTAGATTCTTAAAATTATACGACGCAACACGACATATATATATATAATTGTTCGAAATTCATAAATTTTGATGAAAATTTTAAAAATTATAGTATTTATTCATAATATATATCTTATGCGTCATTATCTTCTATTGTTTATTACGTCAAAATCACAGAAAAAAAAATGATTATATATTCTAAAACTTATGAATATGTCCGTGTCCGACACAGCGACACGTCTTCAAAATAAAGTGTCCATGTTTTATATGTTCAAATTAATAATTTAGTTTTTTTGAAAAAAAATAATAATTTTTTAATTTAATTTTTAAAAGAAAAAATTAAAAAACTTAAGATTTAGAGATATAATTATAATTAATTTAATCCTTATCTTATATTAACTGATAAATATAATTTTTAAATTAAATTCATAATTAAGTGTATTATTAATTCACATTAAATTAAATTTTAATTAGTATTATTAATAGAGGAACTAAATTTAATTATAATTACAGTATTTTGACTGAATTTTATAGTCTCATCCAGTTATTTATTCACTTTGTCATTAATTTTCCTTCAAAATATATTTAATGAATCTTTAATAGCCAGGGATAATATGAAATTAAATTTTATTGACCATTTGAACAATATGAAAATTATTGAGAATTTTCCTGGTGCTACCAAATAGGAATTAAGGACTGAACAAATAAAGCCTATATAATCAATTCAGTCTAATGGTAACAATAAGGGGGTTGTGTCCTACAACCTTACCTTGTTGTAAAGAAATTATATTTAGATGTTAAATTTATTGAATAAATTATTGATAAGAGATTATATATACAATATTATATAGATTTGTTTTTTTGGCGTGACTATATTATATAATTCTCTATACTGTAAAATATTATAGTATATCTATTTAAAATGTTACTTTTTGAGTTCAAATTTATGAAGCATGGACACTGATACGAATATGAAACATGACAAGGATAACATAATAAATTCTTAAAATTATACGACCGACACGACACACACACATATATATATACTAGTTGTTTTGCGTGCCCTAACGGGCACACAAATATGTATATAAAATAAATAAGGGACTAAATTGGTAACTTAGTAAAGAAAGAGAGACCAAATAGTAAATTTTCTCTTATTTTTAATTTCATAGACTATAGTTTTAAATATGGACGACTAGAAAGGGGTGGAGCCATATAATATAAAATATATATAAATCATTTGAAATTCATAAATTTTGATGAAAATTATAAAAAGTACAATATTTATTCATAATATATGTCTTATACGTCATTATTTTCTATTGTTTATTACGTTAAAATCACAGAAAAAAAATGATTGCATATTTTAAAACTTATGAATATGTCGGTGTCCGACATAGCAACACGTCTTTAAAATGAAGTGTCCATGCTTCACATGTTCAAATTAATAATTTTGTTTTTTTTTGGAAAAATTAAAAAAACTTAAGATTTAGAGATATAATTATAATTAATTTAATCCTTATCTTATCTTAACTGATAAATATAATTTTTTAATTAAATTCATAATTAAGTGTTGATACGTCACTATTTGGGCGTACGCCTAATAGGCTTTCGCTCCAAGCCTCTTTTCCTCTCTGAACTCTTCGGGGCGTGCTTGAACCGGTCAAATATCCCTCCGTGCTTTTGGGGACGATTGTGATCCAGCCAGGGACATGGCGTTCGCCCCAACATGACACGCAATCACCCACGATTGCCTTGCTCCGTAATTCTCGGTCTCCACCACTCTCGCTGGTGGAGATCGTGGGCCACGGGCTTGGTCAGACCCACGTTCTCCAGTCCGTTGGCGCCCGCCCTACAATGCCACACGCAATCACCCACGATTGTCTTGCTCCGTAATTCTCGGTCTCCACCACTCTCGCTGGTGGAGATCGTGCACTGTGACGTGGTGCGCCCTGCGCGCTGGCCACCACTCTTCGCTCTGCTCTATAAATAGAGCTCAACCCAGCAGTTAAAGGTTAGCTACTTCTTACACACTAGAATTCTCTTGCTCTCACATCTCTCAAATTCTAACTTGAGCTTCGGAGTATTTTTCGCAGGGCCCCCTGTGAAGCTTTTGTAGGTACTTGGACATTCAAGCTTTGCTCTTGCAGCCCACACATTTGAACTAGGTAAGCTCGTCTTTTTTCTAGTTTATCATTGACGCCGTCTGTGGGGATCCCTACGCCATGTGTTCTTCACCACGTGCTCCTCACCACATTTTACATACATGAGCTCTTATGTTCATTTCTCTTGCATTTTATCAAAAGCTAACTCACCGACGTTTATCATTTGAACTAGGTGAATCATTTCTAGCTATGGCCAATCTCGAGGACTCCCCCCATGATCACCTTCTGGAGGACGACCCCTCTCACTCCTCAAGAGCACACCTAGGGAACTCAGGAGGATCACAGATAGGAGGAACGCAGGGAGGAGGGACCTTCTCGCACTGCACCACCCGTGAACCAAACGAGCGTCTCAGGCCAAAACATTGAGGCCCATGACATCATGGTTGTGTTCCGTGAGATGATGAAAGACCAGACGGACGCCCTTCGTCGTGAGTTCCAGAATCTCTTTTTCCACAACACTCCAATTGGAACGCCTCAGGGATCACACCCAGTTCGCCGGAATACCACGGCAGGATCGGCTCAGAACACTTCGGCCGCCACTGGTTTTGAAGACGAGCCGGGTACCTTCATCCCACAAAAGGGACCATTCGTGCTATCCATCCAGCATGATATCATTCCACAGGGCTTTAAGATGCCCGTGAAGATCACTCCCTATGAGCCCGCGGCCGACCCTAACATGCACATGAAGGCGTTCAACGTTGCCGTTCAGCTGACATCTATCACTGAAGGGAAAAAATGCAAGCTGTTCCCTACCACCCTTGGCCAAGAGGGCCTTCACTGGTACGCTTGCCTCCCATATTACTCCATCAGCACATTCGAAGAACTGGAGGCAGCCTTCCTCAGACGCTTCGCTACAAGCATCGTCTACAAGAAGTCATCAACAGTGATGGCCGACCTAATCCAGGGCTCCAATGAAAGTCTTCGAGATTTCCTCAACGCTTCTCCCAACGCTGTCACAAGGTCGAAGATCTAGAAGACAGTGTGGTGATCCACGCTTTCAAGCAAGGACTCCGTCTCGGAAATTTCTCGAACGAATTGGCGCTCGCCAATCCTAAGACCCTGGCCGCACTACTGAAGCTAGTCAACGAGTTCATTGTTAAGGAGGACAATCAATTCGCCTCAAAGAGTCGTTTCAATAAGCTAAAGGACATGCTGACCGGCCAATCAAACGGGTGGACTCAGAACGGAAATGGAAAGTGGAAGAGGTACGATCGCCCCTCCAACTCTTCCCAGGGATCGTCACGCCCACCTTTCACAGGCAAGTTCGAGACCTATCACATCCTCACGGTCTCACGATCAGAAATCTGGCGCACCTGCGGTACATTCGGGATTTTCCCCATAGCTAAGCCCCTGCCGGTTAAGCCCCAGCACCAAACAGAGTGAGACGCCCGCCAGGGGCATAATCAACACCATCGTTGGTGGGATTTAAAGACACAAGACCCCGCATAACTACAAGACCATTATGCGCTCAATTATGTGCATGCAGTACACGAATAAGTGCTCCTACAAGGACGCCCATGAGCCCATCTCCTTCACCACCGAAGAGCTGGTGCCGTCGTCGATGGATATGACGAGCCTATGGTCATCACTGCGCGTGTGGGCGAGATAGATGTGCGAAGGATCTTCCTCAGATATCCTATACTTCCACGCTAAAGAACACTTGGGCATCCCTTTGGGTGCCCTCAAGCCATTCAACGAGCCCCTAATCGGCTTTGCTGGAACAAGAATGCCCGTCGAGGGAATCCTCCAGGCAAAATTGACGCTACTTGGGGACGGAGCGCCCCCCAAGACATCCGCCATCTTTACCAGTTTTGTCGTAGTAGCCGCCCCATCCACATACAACGCCATCCTCGGCCGCCCAAGCTTGAACGCCTTCCGAGCCATGATCTCCACAGCTCATCTGTTGATGAAGTTCCCGACCAGATGGGGGACTGCAAGCCTCCGAGCTGATCAACTGGAAGGACGCCTCTGCTATGCGACAAGCTTAACCCGAGTCACGATCGACCCTAGCTGCCAAACTGCACCGTTCATGGAAGGGAAACCAGACTCCCCTCCCCCGGAGCCCGTCGGGGAGGAAGTAGACACGAGCACTACTACAGAAGTAACAGACCTACGCGACGAGGTAGACCACGCTAGTGGCTGACGCCTCCCAGATTTGTAACTAACTCTAGTAGGCGGATTAGTCGCCCGGCCTTAAGATTAGTTGCAATCTTTCCCTTTCATAGATCTGTTATGTTTCTTTATGTTCGTTTCCCGTTCCCTAAAATGCTTAAGGCCCAGTACTCTTGTCTTTATGTATGATCCGACCTACCCATGGTGGACGAACTCTTTACTTAATGAAATGTTATTTTCCCACCAAGTCTTTCGCACACCTTTAACTTACACGTATCTCGTTTTACGTTTTAGGTAGAGGGCGCACGCCCTACACCTTCGGACGCGCTTGTCCAAGTTCACTTCCCCGGACACCCGGAACGAATAGTGAACATCTCAGCGGACATACCCACAGAGCAGAAAGCCAAACTTTTCGACTTCCTGCTCGCCAACAGTGATATCCTTCGCATGGTCCGCCTCGGACATGCTCGGCGTGGACCCCAAGTTGGTCATGCACTCCCTCGACGTGGACGACCGTCGCGGAGTATTCCAAAAGAAACGAAACCTAGGGTAATAGCGGCAGCTCGCCGGAAAAGAGGAAGTTAACAAGCTATTGGCGGCCGGCTTCATACATGAGACTAAGTATCCCACCTGGCTGTCTAACGTAGTCTTAGTCCCCAAACACAATGGCAAGTGGTGAATGTGTGTGGATTTCACGGACCTTAACAAGGCAACCCCTAAAGACCTTCACCCGCTGCCCAACATCGACAAACTGGTAGACAATACATGTGGGTACACCACTTTGAGCTTCTTGGACGCCTTCTTGGGCTACAACCTGATCAAGATGAACCCTAAGGACATCGACAAGACAGCCTTCATTACCGAACAGGGTATCTATTGCTATAATGTCATGCCTTTCGGCTTGAAGAACGTGGGCGCCACCTATCAGCGCATGATGGACCGCTTCTTCAAAAACAATGTTGGAAAAAACATTGAAGTCTACGTTGATGACATGGTCGTCAAGACAAAAGCAGGTGGCAACCACCTTGACCACCTCCAAGAAATCTTCCAGATTCTCCGCCATTACAAACTACGACTCAACTCCGCCAAATGTGCTTTCGGAGTTGGCGGGGGAAAATTCTTGGGCTTCATGATCTCCCAGCGCGGGATAGAGGCCAACCTGGATCAGTGCCAGGCCATTCTTGATGTGACATCGCCAAAGACTTTGAAAGAGGTAGAACGCCTCAATGGGCGCATAGCAGCGCTCCATCGCTTCCTGGCTAGGTCGGGTGACCGTTGCCTCCCCTTTTTCAAGACCTTGAAAGGAGGAAAGAACTTTACTTGGATGGCCGAATGTGAGAAAGCTTTCCAAGAGCTGAAAGCTTATCTTAACCGACCGCCCATTCTCACGATCTCGACTCCGGGCAAGCCAATCTACGTTTATCTAGCTGCAACCGATGTGGCAGTAAGCTCTGTCTTGATCATTGGGGACAAAGATGAACAACGGCCCATCTACTTCTCTAATAAAGTACTCACGGGCACCGAGACCTGCTACCACTTGCTGGAGAAACTGATATGCGCCCTACTTGTTTCCACAAGGAAATTACGGTCGTACTACCAGCAGTACGAGATAGTGATCCGCACTGACCGCCCTATGAGGCAAATTATCCATCAACCTGACATCGCGGGACGCCTCGTTAATTGGTCGATCGAGCTCTCCGAGTTCGACCTCATCTTCGAACCACGTCGCTCGATAAAGGGGCAAGCCCTCGCCGACTTCGTCGCAGAAATGACGCCCGCCAGTCCAATCTCCCTTACATGTTACATAGATGGAGCTTCATCCATCAAGCTGTGCGGTGCACGTGTCATTGTCGAGTCGCCCGACGGCTACGCCATCGAACTGGCTATCGATATACGATTCGCTGCGACCAACAATCAGGAGGAATATGAACCACTCATTGCCGCCCTTGAGCTCGCTGTTGGTATGGGTGCCCAGGACATTCACGTCTACAGTGACTCCCAACTTGTTGTCGGACATATGAAAGGAGAATTCGAGGACAAGGAACCCACCATACTGAAGTATGTGGAGAAGGCGCGATACATCATCCGTCTTCACATCGAGGCCGCCCAGTTCACGTATATTATGTGTTCCAAAAACACCAGGGCCGATGCTTTAGCGAAACTCGCCTCCAAGCCGGACGCCAGGGGCCGCTCTTCCATCGTATGCACAGTCCTCGAACGCCCATCAATTGAAGGACCAACGGTCCTCGCCATCGAAGCGACCACGGATTGGCGAACGCCCATCATTGCTTACATTAGGAGTGGAGTTCTCCCACCTGATAGAAAAGAATCCAGGAAGGTAGTTTGCCGAGCATCTCACTAATTCCTCTGGGGCAACAACCTTTATCGACGAGGTCATTCCATGCCTTGCCTCAGATGTGTCGGCCCTAACGACGCTTGCCTCATCTTTGAAGAGCTCCACGAAGGACTCTGCGGCTCACATCAAGCCGCACTTGCTTTAAGTCGCAAAGTCCTCATCTCAGGATACTATTAGCCTTCCATCATCCGGGACGCCACGAAACTAGTAAAAACTTGCAAGAAGTGCCAGGAACACGCCAACCACATTCACGTCCCGGGAGAAGACATGCGCCTGATAGAGTCCCCCTGGCCCTTCGATGTGTGTGGCATTGACATCCTCGGACCATACCCGACCGCCACTGGCCAACGAAAATTCCTCATTGTCGCGATCGACCTTTTCACAAAGTGGATTGAGGCAAAACCCGTCAAATCCATCAGCTCTGCTCAGATGAAGACTTTCGTCTTGCAAAACATATTGTCGCACTTCGGCGTCCCTTAGCGGCTCATCAGCGACAACGGTCGCCAGTTCATCAGTGAGTCTTTCCGCGAATTTTGCGCCAAGTGGGACACCTCCCTAGGCAACACCTAGGTCGAACACCCTTGAACAAACGGGCAGACTAAGCACGCCAACCGTATCATCTTGAACGGGTTGAAGCGCCGACTGGATAATGCCGAGGGACGTTGGGTAGACGAGCTTCTGATCATCATATGGTCCTATCGCATCACACCTCAGGAGTCTACAGGCGAAGCGCCTTACACCCTCACCTATGGGTCGCCCGCCATGATTCAAGCTGAGACTAATTTTCTCTCCGACAGAGTCTTGTACTACAATGAGGAGGCCAATCAAAGCATGAGGGCTATCGCCCTGACCGAACTTGAAGAAACCCGCGAAATTGCTAGCATTAGGCAGGCCGCCTACAAGGAACGTATGGCGAAATACTTTAACAAGAAGGTCAAACACCGATCCTTCGCACTTGGCGACCTCGTCCTCCGAGTTGTAGCCAACGACTACCTGGACCGCTCGCACGGCAAGCTTCATCCCAATTTGGAAGGCCCATACCGCATCACCATGGTCATACCGGGCGGAGCTTACAAGCTCTCCACACTGGACGGGCGCCCTCTCGACAACACTTGGAATGTCGCCAGCCTTAGAAAATATCTCGACCGCACGGTCAATAACATTACGCTTTGATTCATTTCTTATGTAATTTTACATTTTGCCTTTTTCCCTCTTCGTTTACTTCATGTAACGATCGCCACGACTCTCACGTTCAATACAATTGCAACGTTTCTCTCCACTCACACGACTTGTATATTTTATACTTGTTTAAATTACATTAACTTAGGCATAGCCTAATCTACACGACTTGCAACTTGTAAGTTATTAATAACGCTCCAACGAAGGGCTCGAAAGTAGGAGGGACGCCTCCACACGCTTTCAACCAGGTGCCCCGCGCGCCTTTGAGCCGAGAAGTTCTTCATACGTCATGCTGGACCACTACCTCACGACAGGCTAGCCCCATCGATCGCCAAAAGATTTAGGCGAACATACATACTTGCGCAAAATAAATAAACATCTCAAACAAATAAAACAACACACACAAAGCATGCATGCAACACATATTTATCAAAATAGGGCCTTATGGCCCATTACATTGTCCTCAAATATTCAGGCCGCACGGCCAACAAATTCAAAAGGGCACACACGCCCTACAATATCCATTAAAGGGCACCAACGCCCATAATATCCACAAAGGGGCAACACACCCCCAACAAACCGACAATTTTACAAATGGATGACTCAGTCATCCAAAATCACAGTGGCAGCACCCGTCCCCGGAACGTGGTCGCCACTCCCGTCCTCGCTATTTGCCGCCTCAGCTTCCTCGGCCGGATTCTCGACGTCCTCCTGATTGCCCACAATGCTCAAGACGTCAGTCGGAGGCACATAACCTGGATCTCCAAGCCTGGGAAGGACCGCCCGTCTGCCAGCTCTAAGGCATGGATGGACCAATCAGCGAGCATGTCAGGAATCGATTCGCCCGCTTCATCATCGTCCGTGCGCATCCGAATCTCAAAGCCGCCTTGCCCATTGGGTAACACCTCGTGTGCGTAGTCGATGCCCGCCTCATTTAGCTCAGGGTTCAGCAAGCTCAGTTATTTTCGGCAGTTCTCAAAGCCGCGGGTGGATGCATTGGTATACTACAGAACATTGTTCGCGTACCTCCCGGCACGCCCGAGCAATTCTCTGGACCTCTCCCACCTTAAACGCTTCAAGCTCTTCTCTGGCGGCCTGTGCTTCCCCTCGTTGCACTCCTGCCTCCCGCATTGCAGCAGCCGCCTCTTGGTTTGCCTTCTTTCTTCTTGCTTTCTCTCTTCTCTTCTCCTCCTCTAGCTTCTGCACAGCTTCCCTTTGGGCCTGAGCGTCCGCCAACGCCTAGTCTCTTGCAGCCTCCAGCTCCTTCGACTGTTCGACACCTCCGGCCGTCCTTGCCTCCGCTCTCAAACAGACGACCTCCTTCGCCAGATTGTGCACTAGAGTTTGAGAGGCATGACAGGCCACGGACGCCACCATACTGTGCATGGCTGCGAATTCAGCAGGAGGACGCTTGAAAGCTTCGGCCACTAGCGTGTCGTTGAATTCATAGGTGCCCGAGGAATGAAAGGACTATATAGAGGCCACACCAGAGAAGCGCCCCCTATCTGGACGCTCGGGCAAGTAAGGAAACTCCGCCTCTCTCTTTTCGTTGACCCTCCGATCGGGCGGCATGTCCATCCGGGGATTACGCGGCCCATCGCTGTCGGGATTGCTGGACTTAATGAACATATCCAGCTCTTCCTCATACCAGTGTATGTACATCCCCGAGTCCTCAGACCCACTCGTAGGCGCCTTCTTGGATGGCAGACCCTCACTCGACGCTTCGTCCGCAAGGCCCTCTCTTTGTTAGTTGCCTGCTTTCCCTTGGCCGACGGGGAGGCTCCGGCCCCTGCAACATTTACTGGCTGCCGCATTCCCCCAAGGGCCAGAACAGGCGGACCCTGATAGGAATTGTGCCCTAGGGCCAATCTCTTCTTATAT
>QANZ01014023.1:0-44193 GCA_003254925.1 Chamaecrista fasciculata
TTTTTGGTAAAACTGTATTTGTTTTGGGCTAAAAATATATTTTTTTTTGCCAACAGGCCAAAAACAATAATTGGGCCAAATATGTATTTTTTTTTTGACAAAACTGTTTTTTTTTACAATAATTTATAATTTCGAATTATGTCTTAAATATATGTTGTAAGCAGGTTTGGAATGATTTATCATTATTTGCACATGTTCATAATTAAATCCTTATATATATAGAAATAATCTTGATGGATTGCGCCGAATTAATTGTTAATTTTTGTGATAATTACATGCATTGTTTGTCTAGGAATGATTTAATCTGACTTGTTTAATTGTCTATTATATGATTTCATTAAATGGAATTAATTTTTTAACTTGGTTATTTTGTTTCAGGCAAGGATCGAAACATGGAAAGTATTGAAATCTTTTCTATAAATATCCTTAACATATGTTGAATCATTTCCTTATGAAGCCTCCTTCAATAAAGACAATATAAAGAGAATCAATTCAAACGTTCAAGACTACTAATTACACAAGCTATCAAGAGTTTACAAGTGTTAAGTAATTTCTTACATTTGTTGTATTCATCCTTTGTGGAAAATCACTTCGTGAGAAAACTCAACTTCTAATACCTTTTGAGTTATTTTTTTATCATAGTTGTAATAGGTTGTCTACCTCGTTTGCTGTGAAACCTTAGGGTGAGCCATGAGTAATTGCAAGAAAGAGGTGTTGTATAGGAACCTTATTGTTACCCGTGAAGATCCTTATTGTGGGGAAATTGTAAAGAGAGAATTGTAAAACCTTGGGGAGTAATCCTAGGTTGATTACCAATTGTAATTTAGTTAGTTTTGCCCATAATATAAAAATTCTATTGCTTTGTACTTGGGGAGTGAATGTAGGATAGAGAAAAAAATCCTTTTAGAGAGATTAATATCTTTATTTCTCTCTCTTAACTCTTTTAATTCCACAATTTACATTTTGAGTTAAGTTAAAAAGATTTTTTGAAACAAAGTCTTTAAGGAACTAATTATTAAGGAATTGAGTTTTTATAAGGAACTGTATTATAAAGGAAATCTTTACCAGTTTGCGAAAATGTTTTAAGATCTTATTCACCCCTCTTCTAGAATTCCCTTACGCATATTGACTAACAAGGATTATTAGACCTTAAAGTGGGTTTGGAACCAATTTTACACTTTTTAATTCCAAATTCACTTGTGGACTCAATTTGATATAATTTGTTGATTGTTCCAACTAGATAAAAAAGGCCACATCAAGAATAATATGTGGATTCGAACTTGTTATAATTGGATTTGAAACAAGAGAGGTAACAAATTTTGCTCGTTCGATTGTGAAATAAGCGACCCAATTTAACGTCGTTTATTGATTACTCTAATTGAACAAAAAGTTGTCTCATAAAAAATAATATATAACTCTAAACTCGTATCATTCGAATTTGAAATGAGAGATATATGATCACATTTAGTCATTGAAGCTAAAAGTATTAGAAAACTTGTAAAACCAAAATTATAAATAAAATAAAATAAAATGTTGAATTGCAACCTACCCTAAAAATAAAAGATAAAAAAAATACATTTTCGCCTAATTATAATGATTATGATGAAAATGAAAATGAACAACATATTATTACATATATTTTGCCCACTCAATGAAAATGACATTTTTAAATACCACTTATTACACAAGTGATCTAGTTTGTTTTATTAATATTTAGTTATAGCTTTTAAATGTTTAATAGCTTATTAGACTATTCATTTAATACGGTAAGCATTAATCCACATAACTAAGAAGGAAGCAAAGAAGAGGAAGATTTGCTTCATATGCTAAGCATTAGAAGCATATGAAGATATATGAATGGTTTCTCAATTTCCTGACACTATTATTCTTTCAAATTTAGAAGACTAAAATTCTTATTTTGGTCTCTCAAGTTTGTTCAAAGTTTTGTTTTGGACTTTCATATTTTTTTCGTTTTGTTTTGGTTCTTCAAGTTTCTAAAACGTTTCACCCTTAGTCCCTCAGCATTTTCCATCCACCTTTTTCTATTAAAAAAAAGGGAAAACAGACTATTATCCCCAAAAAGTTTTATTTGTTTTTAGATTACGATTTTTTTTCTTTTTATAATAGGATCAAAACATAAAAAAAAAGAAATAAATTGAGGTTTTAATCGAATTCTCCCAAAAACACAACTTCTTCTTCTTCTCCTCTGAGCTTTCCGACAACGACAGTTATCTTCTCCGTCGAACTTTCGGTGAGTGTTTAATTTTCTGGCAACTTTTCGGCGAGATACACGACACCTCCGACGATTAAGGAAACCCCTTGCCCAAGGTTTTTCGGCCTTTTGAGTTTAATGGAGACCTCAATTTTGTGAAAAAAATGACAAAAAATATGATTTTTGGAGGTGGCAGAGACTTCGAAGAACTTTTCGACGACTGTAATTTTTTGGAAAGTTCGTCAGAGTTGCTACCACCTCTAAAAATTATATTTTTGGTCATTTTGTTTTGTAAAATCGAGGTTACCGTTGAACTCAGAAGGCCAAAAAACCTTGGACGAAGAGTTTCTGCAGTCGTTGGAGAAGACAATCGTTGTCAGAAAGTTTGTCGTAGAAGACGACCTCAGCAGCAAAGAAGAAGAAGGAGAAGAAGAGAGAGAGAGATGGAAATGGAGATGAAGGAGCCAGAAGAAGAAGTTGTGTTTTTGTTCAAATTCGATTAATTAAAACCTTAATTTATTTTTTTTCTTATATTTTGATCTTATTATAAAAAAAGGACCTTAATGTAAAAAATAAAACTTATAGGAGATGAAAGTCTATTTTTCTTTTGTTATTAATGGAAAAAATGGATGAAAAATAGGTAAGATTTATGGATTTATATAAATATAATAAGATATTAAATTGAGTGTCTAATGCTATCATAACTAAAGGTGACCCATATAGTTTATAATGGGCCCAATAAGTTAATAAAATATGGGCTAATATATATGTGGATATTCTTATATAATTTCCAATTCTATGATGGACTGAATTGGAAATAAGGCCTTGTGCAAATATATAAACAAATATATATAGGTTATGGTCTCAAAATTGGGAGCAACGATTTCTTTACTAAGCCCCATTATCAGAGAAGAGAGATTTTCTTAAGGAAAACTATTGCTCAACAATTTGGAAGACCAGTAACCCGAAAGGTTCAAGACTTTTAATCTAGGGTTTTCCCTAATGGTATCAGAACTCTAATATGTTAAATCATTGAGATTATTTTGATTTGATGAATAAAGATTTACTATGTTCGGTGGTTCTACCCAATTTGGTTTTGGCCTCTCAATTTTCTTTTCGATTTCAAGTTTTGGGTCTTGTTTTTGGATAAGAGATTTTGGTTCCAGTTTTTTGATAAGTCTGGATTGTGGTTATTCGTGTTCCTATTTTGGTTGAGGATTACTGTTCCAATTTTTGTTTCGGTATTCAGCGTCCTGCGAGATATATATATATATATATATAGTTTTGCATATGGATTTTTGGATTACGGCATATATATATATATTGTTTTGGAATGCGAAACATACATAGATATGCATATTGTTTTGGTCAATAAAGTGGGCATATTGTTTGACATGGTGTTTCACTCTTCCATCCTGTGCATCTTGGTATATTATTCATTTGGATACTTATTTGGATTTGCTGGACGTTTTTGGTTTGATTCAAATTGGATTTATCTCTTCTTTGTTTTTGTCTAATTGCTTTTGGCCTCGGTTTACATGTACAATATGTATATTCTGTTTGATATCATGTTCGGATTGACTTTGGTTACTCATATTCAAATAGTTTTTTGGTATTTATGTTCTGGATTTGATCCACCCTATATGTATTGTTAAGTTTGGTGCTTTGGATTAAATATCTTCCTTCTGACTTGGGATGCGCAACTTACATGTACATGTGAAAATCAATTTGATCAATAAAGTGTGGATAGCTTCTTGCATCCTGTGTGATTTATATATATAAACTCAATTTGGCTTAGGTCTTTAGGATTTCGATCAGTGCTTTTTTTTTTTGTTTGTTTTGGTTTTGGGCTCAACATATATATAAACATATGTTTTTTTTTGGATTTTATGTGCGAATTGGTTCTGGAATTTAGTATTATTTTTGATTTGGTTTTGGTTTGGTATATATATATTATTTGAATGTTGTTGCAACATAAGGCTATATATATATTTGATACAACGCACATGATTCCATTTGAGATGTGTTGTAAGATGGAAATTTAATTTTTGGGGAATCTAATTTTAAAATATTGGTATATGTATTTTGAGATGAATTATTTGAAGCAAATAAGTCGCCAAAGTGACCTCTATTGTGGAGATTAATTTATTCTTAAAATGCAAAAGGTTTTGTGTATGTAACTTAGCTGGTACGAATATATAATTGGCCCAAAGGAAAGTCTATATTTGTTTTTGATTACATATACATTTGCGGTAATGACATAGTGATAATTATTTGGTTTTACATGTGGGTAATGAATCGGCCCAAAGGAAGATTTATTACTTGATATGTTACTTTATTATCAATATTTGATTACCGCACCAAGGTATCACTTACAAGTTAATTATTTTGTCCAAAGATGAAATATTAATGGAGTGCCCGGTATCTTGAGATGGGGTTTACCGATATTTTTTAATTTAGTATTCCATTCAGATAATAATTTGGCATTAATGTGAGCTATTCGTTTTGTTCTATATTCATTTTCTAATATTACTGTCAACATCAATTCGGTTCTTATGTTGAATGACACAAATTTTAAGGTATGGCAAGAGAGTATTTTGATCACTCTCGGAGTCATGGATTTAGACTATGCATCGAGGGTACCTAAACTCACTAATTTAGCAGATGAGAGTACCTCAAATCAATTGAGGGAGATGGAAAAGTGGGAAAAGTCCAATTGCTTAAGTCTAATGATCATCAAGTGTGTCATCCCATAAACTTTTAGGGGCTCTATGTCTAATGAAGTGGATACAACTAAGGGTTTCCTTGAAGATCTTGAGAAAGTGTTTGTTAAGAATGAAAAGGGTGAGTCTAGTACATTCTTAACAAAACTTCTCTATGAAATACACAGGAAAAAGGAAACATAAGGGAGTACATTATAGTAATGTTTCATATTGCTTCAAAATTAAAGCACTAAAATTGGACTTGTCAGAGGACTTATTAGTGCGTTTTGATATCTCTTCCTACACAATTCAGTCAGTTTAAGGTGGGCTATAATTGCCAAAAGGATTATTGGTAAATTAATGAGCTCAAATCTTACTGTGCTCAAGAAGAGAAAATGTTGAAGTAAGAAAAGAGAGAGAGTACTCATTTAACTACCACTTCAAAAGACAACAAGAAAAATAAAGTTAAAGAAGCTGAAGATATAGCACCACAAAAGAAACAACATAAGGAACAAACTCAGGATAATTGTCTCTTTAGTGAAGCTAAAAAGTCATATGAAGAAGCATTGTACCAATTATCACGCATGGTGTGCTACTAAAGATATGTTTCTTAATTTTGTTTATTCAGAGGTTAATTTGAATTTAAATTATAGACACATGGTGAAAGATTCAGTGTGTCAAATCACATCAATGTGTCTATGTATGATTACCTGGATTGTCAAAAGTCGAATGATGGTGAAAGATACATCATTGTAAGGTGACGGCAAGACGATTAAGGTTGAATCAATTGGGGCATTTGGATTATTGTTAAGAACAAATTTTTTATTTGGTTTTGATTGAAATTTTTTTTGGTTTTATATTTCATAAGAAATTTTTTTGTTTTTGGTTTCGGCATTGAGCAAATTAAGTGATTTGGTAAAGTGAAGTTTTCGTCTCTTTCAAAATTCAAATTTGGTTGGTTTTGGTTCTTTATTAGGATTCAATAATCCAAATTTTCATGTTGATAAAAAGGGTACAAATTAACCGCTAAGGAATTCAGCTTCTTTGTGACACAAGAGATTGGGATATATCTCCAAAAGGAGAAACGAGACACTTGTGTCTGTTTATTGATTGGGTACTCCAATAGATTCAAGGGTTGCAATTTTTTATGATCCCACAACTAAGGTTATTTTTTGAGACGGTAATGCTTGGTTCTTTGAGGATGTTGAGTTTGCGGGTGGGGAAAGGATTAAGGATTTTGTCTTGAAAGGGAATATTTTAGAGTAAACTAACTTTCCGGTCCCTGAATTATGCACTCGCTGACAGATAGGTCCCTGAATTTTACCCATTGTACTAGCCGGTCCCCGAATTTTTCAAACGCTGCACTAATTGGTCTCTCCGTCATATTGGCGTTACAAAAATGCTGACGTGGCCAAAACAGACGCTGATGTGTCCCGTTATGTGCTGACGTGTCCCGTTATCGCCACGTCAGATCCCGTTATTTTAAAAAAAAAAAAATGTGCCACATGGATTAAATAGAGCCACATCAGCATTTTGTTGTGTATTTTGCGGTCCTTCACCAAAACGCACCATACTAGCTAACCAAAACGCACCATACTAACTAACCTAAACTCTCACCCAAACCCACACGTAGTCCCAACCATTGAACCCACTCACCCAAACCTTCAGATCAAATTACCCAACCATCACCAAACTCAAACCCTAAGACCCAAATTTTGAAATCGTCTTCACCCTCATCCCAACCATCAACAGCGGAACTCCACCACCCACCCACCACCATCGACACCACCCAACCCAGCGGCACCCAAACCCTCAACCCTCAAACCCATCTACATCAATACTCACTCAAACCATCTCAAGTCCAGTCCGAAAACCCCCAAACCCTCACCTCTCAAACCCATTCAATAAAACCCATTTCCAAAGAGAGAGAGAGAGAGAGAGAGAGAGAGAGAGAGAGAGAAGGTTGCGCCGGCGATTTCAGTGGATTTTCCGGCGACATTGGTGAGATTTCATCCTTCTTGAAAGTTTCTGCGATTTTCACTTTAGTCCCTGTATGCATATTTGCTTATTATCATTTTTTGGTTGCATTTGTGAAAGATCAATGTATTATGGAGTAAAGTGGAACCTTTGGAAGTATTGTACACACATTTTTCAATTTATGTTTGTGAAATCGGGACTTAACTGAAAAGAATTTTAATATTTGAGGAGTAATCTGTAATTTCAGCCACTTATATTTGTATGATTTTCCACTTAAATTTGTTGGTGTTTTGATGTCTGAGATATTATTCCTCCCAGAAATGAGTTCTTCAAGAGGATCTTATAATCCTAAGTCAGTTGACCATGGGAAAAGTACTTTGGATTCTTCAAGGATAAACCGAAAATATGGGACCAAGAAATGTGGCTGTGGGCGTCGTGTGTTAATATTGACTTCTCATACTCCTCAAAATGATGATAGGGATTTCTATAGATGTCAATATTGGAAGGTATTGCTGGTTTGAGTAACTACTTAACTAATTTTAAGTCCATTGTATAGTAGTTTGTGAATTGTAAAGCAATTTATGTTTGTTGAATGTAGAATCCTCAACGTAGTTGTGGCTTGTTCAAGTGGGTAGATGAGGATAGTAGCTCAAGTGAAGAGAATGATGAAGTTTTGATTGACTTGCTTGCTCTGAAGAAGAAAAGGTGCAGGGAGTTGAAGAAGGAAAATGCAATGTATCAAGGACAATTGAGAAGGCTGAGAATGATTATTTGGCTTTTAGTTGGTGTTGTTGTCATTTTGTTGGTTTGTTTTTTAAGTGTTTTGTATTAGTATTAGTTAATGTGATGAACCAAGAATGTTCTATTGTTTGTTTGTTTCTCCAATTTGATTCATGTAGTGTCAAACTTTATGATTAATGAGATGTGTTGTATTGTTTGTTTGTTGTTTGTCCTACATTAATATGTTTGTTTGCTCTTTTCTCACCAAATTCATCTCTATCGAACAATTGTGGAACAGCCCTTGTAATGTCAAACAGGAAGACATTGAAATTCTGTTTTTATGTTCTTAATGTATTCAGTGATAAAGAGATAGAAAGACTTGTAGTTTATGGGAATACTAGCTAATGATTTAAGAAGACCTAGTTTAAAATAAAGTGTTCTATTACGGAAGTATGGTGTAATAAAAGGGTGAGTCTATGATGCAAAGATGAAATCTTAACATGGGATGCAAAGGCTGATTTGGCCTAATTTTAACCGTTAGATCTCATCTAACGGTTCTAAATATT
The DNA here is from genome assembly GCA_003254925.1 of Chamaecrista fasciculata. Classification (NCBI taxonomy): domain Eukaryota; kingdom Viridiplantae; phylum Streptophyta; class Magnoliopsida; order Fabales; family Fabaceae; genus Chamaecrista; species Chamaecrista fasciculata. The sequence goes on from QANZ01014023.1 coordinate 8,178, forward strand.
CAATTGGAAACCTGTTAAACAGGTAAAATTTATATTTTTTAAAAACCTGATTTGACTCCTCTTTTTCAGATATATTATCTATCTGCCCACACAGAAAATCACGTTTTGGGATCAATTTGTAACATCTGCGCAAGTTCGCCACTTTCTCGCCAGTTAGTTATACAACTGGCGAGATTCCAGCGAACTCCTTCCAGTGCGCAGCAACATTCTCGCTGGAATCTCGCCACTTTGGGGCAAACCAGCGAGATTCCAGCGATCTCCTTCCAGTGCGCAGCAACATTCTCGCTGGAATCTCGCCACTTTGGGGCAAACCAGCGAGATTCTGGCAAAGTCTCTACACAGCTCTATAAAATTCTGATTTGGTCCCTGACTTGATTCTTTTACTCCTTTGGTCCTTCCCTTGTTGAAAGGTTCTGTACTGAGCAGAATATAAACAACAAATGAAAACTAATCCATAAATTAATTTTCTTCAACTCTATGCTAAAATATACCATAAGAAAAAAGTAAGAACCCAATTTTGTCCTTTATCAAAAGTTTGAAGTTCAAAGACCCCAAAAAAAGATGATCCTTATAGTGCCGCAGAGGAGTTTCCTAAGATGACCAAGCAATTTAAGTTCAAAATTTGGTGAAAATTAGGATGTTGTTGTGTTGGGTTGGGGAGCCATGCATCAAAATTTGGCCAAGCAATTTAACTGTCCTGTTCTGCGCTATTGTACTAACCGGTCCCCGAATTATGGTTTGACCTTCATTTTTTGTACAATTGAGTCCCTGGAAAATGCTTACATTTATTCAATCTTGCTACAAAACTCATTTGCTTTTCTAACTGTCCTGTTCTGCGCTATTGTACTAACCGGTCTCCGAATTATGGTTAGACCTTCATTTTTTTGAACAATTAAGTCCCTGGAAAATGCTGACATTTTAAAAAAAAAATTGAAAGTCCCTGCCTATTTAGGTTGCATTTCCCAGTTTCACGAAACTGTGTTGGAAAATTGAAAGACCAGCCAACAACATTGAAACATAAAATGCCAGCCAACAACATTCACATTTCAAGACTTTGGCAACAATCCTATACATCATTCACAAAAGGGAATTGCAATAAAACCAAAGTAACCTAGAACAATTTAAGCTTGGCATCCAAGTATCTTTTTCCAAAAAACCAAAATAACCTAATTCCAAAATAGTAACTCAACAAGCTTGGCATCCCAAAAATTACACATCAAGCTTGGCATTCAGAAAGAATACAGAACAATTCCTCATTGGTTTGCTCTCCTGTTCTTCACTCCCTTAGCCTTCTTGTCCTTCCTAGGCTTTTTCGGTGGGGGATTGAATTCTGGCCCCACTTCCATGAATGAGCGTGCCTGCAAAAGATAACATTGAGAATTGTCCACATACATATTAAGTAAATAACAACAAACCAACAAATCAAAAGTTTTCATGAGGCATACAGGAGTGAAACCCGGGGTCGGCATAAAAAGAATAGTTGGGGGTGGAGGATCCTGCGACTCGGGAGGAGGAGGAGGAGGATCCTGCGACTCGGCAGGAGGAGGAGGATCCTGCGACTCGGCAGGAGGAGGAGGAGGGGGATCCTGCAAGAATTAGATTTAATCAATCAAATTACCATTGCCAAGACAATAAGCTAACATTATAATAATGAGAATTATTACCTGAGCACGTGCGGCTCGTGCAATGGGGCAAGTTCTGATGTTGTGGTCTTCCGCCCCGCACCTCGAACACATTGTTTTTCCGTAATTCCTCTTTAACTTCCCTTTTTGCGGCTCAGTATTTTTCTTGGAGGGAGGATCATTTTCCTTCCGTCGTTGGCGTTTGGGCCGTCCCGGTTTCTTTCTGGACACTATGGGTGGCTCAACAGGTGCACCGTCCACATCTATCCATTTGTCATCTCCAGTGATCCCTTTAATGTGATGAGTGTATGCCATCTTCCAAACTTTTTTTGTTAGCCACGGATGAGCGTACTGTTCGGGATCCTCTCCCTTCGCTGAGTAGCAAGCACATGCATGTCGGCATGGAAGGCCGGTGATTTGCCACTCGTTGCATGTGCATGTCATGGCTAGAAGGTTGACCACTTCCTTGTGAGGTAAATTTTCTACCTCATAGTTGCTTCCGTGAGCGTCACCCAACCATTGTGGAGTCCAGTATTTACCCTGCACAATATTGCGGTCCAACCTACTTTTTGCCTTTGGAGTTAATGGACCCTTGCATCTTTCAGCCATGCCTCTCACTTTGTTCATCTTTCTGATTATCACGTGCCGGATCTCTTCGGCCATTGTGATAATTGGCTTGCTGCGGTACTTGGCAATTGTGCCATTAAATTGCTCACATGCATTGTTGAGCAAGGCGTCATTTTTGGGGACAGGGCTAAACCCACTTTTGCTCCAGGTGGCCTGTGGGAATTTCATAAGGTACTCCCACGCATCGTAATTCCTGGCCTTCATAGTCTCCATCGCTTTATTGAAGCCAGCATCAGTGTACGACCTTGCTGCCTCCCACAGCAAATCAGTTAGGTCCTTGTTCTTCCACTGCTTGTGGAAGTTGGACCACATGTGTCGTACACAAAAACGGTTGTGTGCACTTGGTATTATATCCTTCATGGCCGGCACTAAACCCTGCACAAGAAAAGTGTTATTTTAACTAAATCATTAATTTAATTCAATTAAAAATGTGTGATGTCAAATGCATGTAGATTGTATACACTGTTATCGACTATCTTATGAAATTAATTATAAAAGAATTATTAGTTTATGATGTCAAATGCATGTAGATTGTAGACACTGCAACTACCGTTCCTAAGATTCCTCTTGCTATGATGTCTAAACTCTAAAGTGCTTTTACGGCTTTTTGAATTAATTAACCACTTTGACTCTAATAAAAAACTGGGCTGGCAAAAAACACTCACACACACACACTGAATTACAACAAAACCTTGCTCACACTAACAACTATCACAAATTCACACTTGAGGGCTAATAACAGCTTAAGTTTTTAAGGTAAAGTGGATATACTTTTGCTGTAGTTTTGTGAAATTTAATAATACTTCCTCCTAAAGTGCTCCATCATGTAGGTCCCGAACCTAAAGTGCTCCTAAACAATTTATGTCATAAATTTCAGTTTTTCAAAGTATGAAAAGAATACAGTTTAGTCCTTTTAAACCTGTTTTTTTAAGAATTGATTTGTTAAAGCATATATCTTTAAAAAGTGATTGTGTGTGGAGTGCCACACCCTCAAATGACAAGTTAAAGTTTCATTTCAATCCAGAAGAATCAGAAATAAGGAAATCCTTGTTGGAGACATATATATATATATACATATGTAATGTTATCTATATATGTATACAAGGTCTTTTATATGTATGTATGAGGACACAGCTTTTTATTGTCACAAAGTAGGCAATATGCATGTAAATCAGCGTGCACAATATAAAGCTATTTGTCAACGTGCACAATATAAAACTATTTGTACTTCAGAATGGTAATACACATGTAAATCAGTCACTAGCTTTCCACCAAAAATAGTCTAGCTTCCTTTTTAGAAAACATGTAAATCAGTAATCAAGTGTCAGCAAATAAAGAGGAATTATCACTGTTTGGTAGATGAGACTAGTACTCAAATTTCATCCCCTTTCCTAAATTGATATCAAATTCATCCTATTTAATGATAAACAATATGAATAATTAACAATCAACCAAAGACAACCAAATCCATCATACCAATATGAATAATTAACAATCAATTGAGCAGAATTTTTGTGAGATTTTTGTCAAAACTGGGCTGTAGAGTAACTCACCTTTTGTTGGTCGGTTATGAAGTTCCAGTCGTTTTCCCTAACACTCCCGATGTCATGAAGCAAGTTCTCCAAGAACCAGCTCCAAGTATCCCTTGTCTCTGACTCCACTATGGCATACGCAATGATGAAGTTGTGGTTGTTGGCATCCATGGCAACCGCCGTCAACAACTGGCCCCCGTAGTAACCTTTCAAGAAGCACCCATCAAGACCTATCAGAGGTCTGCATCCAGCCTTGAAGCCCTTTTTGCATGCATCCAAACATATGTATAGTCGGTCAAACGTGTTTCCCTTTAGTATTAGTTGGATCGTGGATCCCTCATTCTTGTCTTTTAGCTCCTTGCAATATTTCCTAAGTTTGGCATATTGTTCTCGTTCGGATCCTACTACAACTTTACGGGCAATTCTCCTAGCACGATAAATCATCCAATCATCAACGTGCACATTTCTTTGTTTTTTAAGAAAGTCAAACGCTTCCTCAGCTGACATATTGGGGTGCGCTCTAATCTTGAGAACTAACTGGTCGGCCAGCCAATCTTGGTTAGCTTGTTTGTTTTTAAAGGTCCTGGCACATGAGTGACCTTCATGATACGTCTTCACCTGAAATATGTTCGTCTTCCTATTAATTGAACAATATATCTCCCAATCACATGATTCAACAGGACATTGGGCCCGGACTCTTTCCTTATCATTCTTCACATAAGTGAAAGTTCGGCCGATGCTCATACTATAGTCCTTCAATGCTTTCTTGAAAACCCCAATTGAGGGGAACTCCATACCGATCTCTATAAATACTTGTCCAAATGGTGCAGGGTTGAATGACGGAAACTTGTTTGAACGAGCCAGCTCTTCCTCAGAGTCTAAACAAACTGGATCTCCCAGCTTCTATGACACCCAAGTGTCATCCTCAGAGTTTGAACAAACTCGATCATCTTCAGTGGCTGGGATTCCTGACCCCTGACCTTCATCCCCAATAGGGAATTTGCTGTTTTGGAAGGCTGACATGTTCACATCGGAGCCCTCAGAGTCAGAGTCAAAAGGCACATCATCGGAGCCATCATCTACAAGCTTTCCCTTTCCCTTCGGATCTTGCACTACTTGGACAGAGTCTGATGATGATGACTCCGCACCATCATCAACTATCGTTGGTTGGTCCAATGGGTGCTCGATGTACAAGTGTACATCCTCGGCGTTTGAACACAAATTTATCAGTTGTATGACATCATTGTCGGATGCCAATGGCCTCACTCCATGTTGTATGTCGAAACCGGGGACAACCCACCAACATGCTGAGTAGTTGGACTCATATCTGAATCCCTTCACAATTGCTTCGATGTCTGGGATAGTAATAAAGTCAATCTCCCAAACTACAGTGTCTACAACTCCCCCGACATATTGTAGTTCTGGGACTCTACAAAGCTGACCACGATGGTGGAAAACTAGGTTTATGGTTTTGTCCATCCTACAAAGAACAAAGACAATAATTCAATTCACTTATTTCAAAATACTTAATAAGATTATTTCAATACTATAAAATTCAAAATATGACAAATCCAACAATCATCAACTCAATTTCAAGACTTTTAAATTAACTATACCAAATACGTATCAAGATTAGTACAATACTATAAAATTGAAAATATCACAAATCCAACAATATCCCCTTATGATGTCATAAAATATATCACAGTTTTATATAAGATTAGTACAATACTATTAAATTAACTATATCACAATTCTCAAGTTAAACCAATCATAAAATATCAATCTAACAAAGTCATTGTCAAATATAATTTGGTCCCACACTATACATACACAAGTATACTAAAATGTCTAACAAAGTGCTCGTACTAAAATGTCTAAAATGTCTAAAAAAGTATACTAAAATGCTCGTACACAAATATAATTTGGACCAAATATCAATCTAACAAAGTCAATGTCTAATAATTTGGTCCCAAATGTGGTCCCTAAAATGTGCTCCATTATATTAATTTAATGAACAATATGGGTCTCTCATCCTCCCTCTCATCCATCAATGTAGGACCATTGTACAATTTGGTCCCACACTATACACATACACAAGTATACATACACAGTCATCAATCTAAAAAAGTCAATGTCTAATAATTTGGTCCCAAATGTGGTCCCTAAAATGTGCTCCATTATATTAATTTAATGAACAATATGGGTCTCTCATCCTCCCTCTCATCCTTCAATGTAGGACCATTGTACAATTTGGTCCCACACTATACACATACACAAGTATACATACACAGTCATCAATCTAAAAAAGTCAATGTCTAATAATTTGGTCCCAAATGTGGTCCCTAAAATGTGCTCCATTATATTAATTTAATGAACAATATGGGTCTCTCATCCTCCCTCTCATCCTTCAATGTAGGACCATTGTACAATTTGGTCCCACACTATACACATACACAAGTATACATACACAGTCATCAATCTAAAAAAGTCAATGTCTAATAATTTGGTCCCAAATGTGGTCCCTAAAATGTGCTCCATTATATTAATTTAATGAACAATATGGGTCTCTCATCCTCCCTCTCATCCTTCAATGTAGGACCATTGTACAATTTGGTCCCACACTATACACATACACAAGTATACATACACAGTCATCAATCTAAAAAAGTCAATGTCTAATAATTTGGTCCCAAATGTGGTCCCTAAAATGTGCTCCATTATATTAATTTAATACACAATATGGGTCTCTCATCCTCCCTCTCATCCTTCAATGTAGGACCATTGTACAATTTGGTCCCACACTATACATACACAAGTATACATACACAAAATTGGTCCCCCCCTCCCAAATTCCTCAATCTCTCATTACATATAGTATATCAAACAATAGATTGAACAAAGACATGTCTGAAATTATTTTGCTCAATACAACAACAATGACATTGAATCCAAGAACAAACTACAGACCAAATCATACAAGGTCAGAACAAACTACAGACCAAAAAACATAAAATAGGTCTCCACGGCAGACTCGGAACAATTACCCTTCAAGCAATGGCAGACTCGGAACAAGGAGATGATGATGATGCTTCGATTTCTTCAACTATCTTCAACGAAACGAACACAGAATACCAAACGAACACAGAATACCAAATATTTCTGCGATTCAGCGTTGATTTCTCAGATTAGGGTTTGGGTTCATAGGGTTTGGGTTCGGCGATGGTTAGGGTTAGGGTGCGATTAGGGTTTGGGTTCGTTAGGGTTTGGGTTCGGCGATGGTTAGGGTTGGGGTGCGATTAGGGTTTGGGTTCGTTAGCCTTGTGGGTTGGGTGCGATTGTGGGGTGGGTTTGGGTTCGTTCGAGCGCGGGTTCGACGGTGGGTTCGACCGTGGGGTGGGTTTGGGTTCGAGATGGTGCGAGATGGTGAGATTCGGTTAGGGATTTGGGTGCGAGATGGTTAGGGATTTGGGTGAGAGGGTTAGGGATTTGGGTGCGATGGTGCGTGAGTGACTGAGTGAGATTGGCAAACGGTTGAGAGAAAATGTCGTCTATGTGTGGGTTTGGGTCAGACTTTAGGTTAGCTATATGTGGGTTTGGGTGAGATTAGCTAGTATGGTGCGTGCGTTTTGGTGAAGGACCGCAAAATACACAACAAAATGCTGATGTGGCTCTATTTAATCCATGTGGCACATTTTTTTTTTAAATAACGGGATCTGACGTGGCGATAACGGGACACGTCAGCACATAACGGGACACATCAGCGTCCGTTTTGGCCACGTCAGCATTTTTGTAACGCCAATATGACGGAGGGACCAATTAGTGCAGCGTTTGAAAAATTCGGGGACTGGCTAGTACAATGGGTAAAATTCAGGGACCTATCTGTCAGCGAGTGCATAATTCAGGGACCGGAAAGTTAGTTTACTCGAATATTTTAATATTTCTCAATTGCAATCGATGATTATCAAGAACATTTTTATAATACCTAGTATTATTCGAGAAGCAACTCTGGTACAATACAATGTCACAGACCTTCCTATTCAGGTTTAAGAAATAATTTCATAAGGACAAACTCTACAACCTCTAGAACCATTGCCATTAAGGAAGTTCACTAGAGAAAGAAAAGTGTAATTTCAATTACTTGCAAATTAAAGAAATACTTCTATGGACTTAAGTAAGCGTCTCATCAGTGGTACTACAAATTTCACCAAGTTGTCATCTTGTTCGATTTTGAGATGAATTTGGTTGATAATTGTGTGTACATAAATTCAGTGGGAGCAAACAGTTTATTTCTGGTTTTATATGTCGATGACATACTGCTTGCCATCAACGATATAGAATTTTAGCATGAAACTAAGATCTTTCTATAAAGAAACTTTGAGATGAAAGATCTTGGTGAAGCAACTTTTGTATTAGGCATACAGATATATCTGGATCGCCCTCGTGGTGTTCTTGATTTATCGCAAGAGACTATATCGAAAAGTTCTTAAAGAGAAATGGCATGCAGAATAGTAAATCAGTTGATACCCCTGTGGCTAAAGGAGACAAGCTTAGTCTTGATTAAGGCCCTTAGAATTATTTTAAGAAAAGTGAAATGCAAAAGGTCCCTTATGCTTCGGTAGTAGAGAGTCTTATGTATGTATAAGCTTGTACTTGTCTAGATATTGATGTTAGACAAATATTTAAGTGATCCAAGTTTGGATCATTGGAAAGCAGCCAAATGAGTCTTACGGTATTTACAGAGAACAAAACGTTATATGCTCATATACAGGAGGTCAGAAAAGGTTGAGATCATTAGGTATTCAGATTCTGACCTTATTGATTATGGAATATAGCTGTGAAATTTTGTCACGGGGCTGCGAATTCGGAAAGGAATTGAAAGACCACTTAAGTTTGTGACAATAAATCTGCAGTTTTATGTTCCAACAACTATAGGAACTCCACAAAGTCAAAGCACATTGACATTAAGTTCCTAGTTGTGATAGTAAGGGTTCAAAGTGGTAAGGTGTCTATAGAACATTTCGGTACAAACTCCATGATTGCGGATCCGCTTAAGGTTTTGCCTCCCATGGTCTTTCGTGAGCGTACTGCTCATATGGGAGTTAAGGTATTTAAGGAAATTAAGTTTCAGTGGGAGTTTGAAAAGTTGTTCGTGTGTTATAGACCAACTTTATGGCATTTCGGTTTAAGGATAAATTTGGTCTATTTTCTGCAGAAATAAGGTTTCAGTTGACACTTTGAATGTAATTCAATTTGATCTCATAAAGTTTTAAGTGGACCACTTGGAAATAATTATGAACAGATAATATTACATATTATTTCCATGCCACACATCCATACTTGATCTATGTCATTTGATTGTGTTATTATATGTGATCAAGGAAGGTTTAGTTACGCAGTAAATGTGACGAAAATCGCTTTGGTCCTTATATTGGCACAGTTAATGGACGAGATTGTTCAGACATACTTTGGAAATTTTGGTTTGATAGCAAATTTTGAGCTCATAAGGTTTTACAGTGACACTCAATTATGGTTTAAAGTATATATATTTATATAGTCCAAGTGGGAGATTGTAAGGTTTATGAACTTATATAAATATAATAAGATATTAAATTGAGTGTCTAATGCTATCATAATTAAGGGTGACCCATATAGTTTATAATGGGCCCAATAAGTTAATAAAGTATGGGCTAATATGTGTGGATACTCTTGTATAATTTCCAATTCTATGATGGGCTAAATTGGAAATAAGGGCCTTGTGCAAATATATATAGGGTTATGGTCCCCAAATTGGGAGCAAAGGTTTCTTCACTGAGCCTCATTATCAGAGAAGAGAGATTTTCTCAAGGAAAACTATTGCTCAACAATTTGGAAGACTAATAACCCGAAAGATTCAAGACTTTGATTACTATGGAGAATTTAGGTACGCTTCCGCATCTATTGTTTTTGTTCTTGATGATTTGACATGATTGATCTTGGGGTTTAGGTTTTAATCTAGGGTTTTCCCTAACAAAATGCTGAAGGACTAATTGTGAAATATTTTGGAAACTCGAGGGACCAAAACGAAACAAAAATAACGAGGGACCAAAACGAGACTTTAAACAAACCCGTGGGACCAAAATAAGACTTTGGCCAATTTAAAAATAATTCTTGTATCTTCATATGGGGAATGCTTCTTATGCTTAGTATATATATGAAGCAAATCTTCCTCTTCTTCGCTTCCTTCTTATCTCTGTGGACTGAAGCTTTGGATATGAAATGCTGTTGTTATATTATTGTAACATATTTTCTTATACTTATCTAGTTATTTATTGTATGATAGACTTAAAGCTATTAGAATATCTCAAACATTGATTGAAAATTCATGGCATGATTTTGATGAGGTATCTCAAGATGTTGCATGTTGAATTGAGACAGTGGGTGGTAGGAGTACAAAATGACGAATATTTGGTGTAAAATTAAGACCAAAGACCATTCAAACCAGTTTTAATATGATTTCACATCAATCATGACTTCATCGAATATGAGTTGGTGCATTATATGTCAAAAATGGAGATAAAAAAGGCTCTACTACTGAGTGAATTAACTAAAAAAAAAGAGGAACAACTACAATTGGTCCTTAAGAATTATGAAGTCCAATTTCAAGCTATATGTTTTAAACTAAATGTTCATCCAACTCCACCTATTAATTGAAATGATCAAGAGCAACAAACCTTTATAGAAACACCACACCAACCAAAATTTCTAGATTTATCTTTCATGCCTTAGAGATGGTTAAGTGGAAATGATCAAGTCTTCTACAAAAAAAGGAAAAAAGAAATGATGAAGTCTCAATCCTTGATGAACAACCTGACAATATTTATAAGGGTTAATTACATTTAATTGATATCCTATTCTATAGATCGATTTCATTTTTGCACTTTATTCTTTCAAAAGTGATATTATGGAAATCCCGTTCTTTGTAACCGTTAACAGTTTGGTACCAAATTTATTTTTTTGTTCAATTTTAACGGCGAAATCGCACGTGACCATCACGTGTACAGTAAAACACCAAAATGTTTATTTTCCTTTCATTTTCACGATTCATACGCTAAAACACTCAAAATCGTGAAAAACATTGATATTCGAAGTGAAGATTTTGGAGTGTTTTATCATTTGAATTGTGAAAAATGAGAGAAAAATGAACATTTGAGTGTTTTTTTTACTGTGCACATGGCGGTCACGTGCGATTTTACGGTCAAAACTTAACAGAAAAATTAATTTGGGTACCAAACTGTTAATAATGCAAAGAACATGATATTAAAGTATCATTTTTTAAAGAACATGATACCAAAGTGAAAACGGTCCATAAAACAGAGTATTAAAGTGTGATTTATAGAATTAAACTATGATTAAACCATAGCTACAAGAAATTTAAAAAGGCACTTTCTATTCTCTTTCAAGAAATTAACCCTTGTTGAATTTTCGTTCCAATGTAATAAGACATTAATTATTTTTATTACCTAACAAATAACACGAATGATCGAACTTAAGATTCCAAAAAAGGATAAGAAATAAGTCACAACACAATCAATCAATAATAATAATATTATGTGTACCCCTTGTGAACAAAGCTGCCCCTCCTTTGAACTTTTGGCCAACTCTTCAAACTCCCAATCCAAACTGTTTTAACTTTTAATTTAAACTGTCTCTGATTTTAATATTTTCTTTTGGCCCCATTGAAACTTAACCCAATATGATTAATATTTTTAAATCATGGTTAGAATATCTTCAAATTTCATCCCCAGCTAAATCTCTTACCAAATAATCCATTTTCCTAAAAATATTATGGAGATGCAAAGCAAACTTCAACATTCAGTGCAATTCAGTGGAGGAACCACATTTTTCAAAACTTGTTTCAATGGCCTAAATGCCTTGTCAGGTTCATCTCTTTCTCTCTGTCCACTTTTCATATTCTTCTTCTTCTTCTTCTTTTTTTTTTTTTTTTTTTTTTTTTTTTTTTTTTTTTTTTTTTTTTTTTTTTTTTTTTTTTTTTTTTTTTTTTTTTTTTTTTTTTTTTTTTTTTTTTTTTTTTTTTTTTTTTTTTTTTTTTTTTTTTTTTTTTTTTTTTTTTTTTTTTTTTTTTTTTTTTTTTTTTTTTTTTTTTTTTTTTTTTTTTTTTTTTTTTTTTTTTTTTTTTTTTTTTTTTTTTTTTTTTTTTTTTTTTTTTTTTTTTTTTTTTTTTTTTTTTTTTTTTTTTTTTTTTTTTTTTTTTTTTTTTTTTTTTTTTTTTTTTTTTTTTTTTTTTTTTTTTTTTTTTTTTTTTTTTTTTTTTTTTTTTTTTTTTTTTTTTTTTTTTTTTTTTTTTTTTTTTTTTTTTTTTTTTTTTTTTTTTTTTTTTTTTTTTTTTTTTTTTTTTTTTTTTTTTTTTTTTTTTTTTTTTTTTTTTTTTTTTTTTTTTTTTTTTTTTTTTTTTTTTTTTTTTTTTTTTTTTTTTTTTTTTTTTTTTTTTTTTTTTTTTTTTTTTTTTTTTTTTTTTTTTTTTTTTTTTTTTTTTTTTTTTTTTTTTTTTTTTTTTTTTTACAATTTCATATTCTTATGTCCTGCATTAGACAAACATGTGTCTAATGCAGGACAAAGAGAAAAGGAGAGTTTTTTTTTTTAAAAAAAAAAACAAAAATAAATTTGTTTAGATTATGTATGAAAACTTTTCTTGGGGAATTTTCAAAAGAATAATTGTTTTTTTCCATTGTTCTGGTAAAAAAAAATCTCATCATTCTTGTTTCTTCTGCTTATGCTATTTTTTGTTATAATCTTGATGATTAGTGGTTTTTGTTTACATGTCAAGGACCACTACAGAGTCAAAAACTCAAAAGTCTCTCTTTATTGTGTAAGTTCAATAAGCCAGAGTTCAAAAACTGTGCAAGGGTCATATATTTCATATAATCTCACTTGGCCACTGAATTTTTCTATGAATTCTCTAATACAGTCCTATGAGTTAGAACTCAACCTGCTTAAATATATATATAGGCCAAAGTCCTATTTTGGTCCTCCAGTTATGCTTAGTGTTTCAAATTGGTCCCTCAGTTATTTTTCGTTCCATATTGGTCCCCCAGTTATGCAAAACTTGACAAAGTTGATCCCTCTAACAGTTTCCATCCATTTTTCCGTTAAAAAAAAGACAAAATTGATTTTTAACTCCTAAAGTTTAAATTTTTTGCATCAAGGATCTTTTTCTCTATAATAGAACCAAAATGTAAGAAATAAAAAATAACTTGGGGTTTTAGTTTATTTCACACAAAAAATAAAATAATCTCTATAATAGAACCAAGTTATTATAGAGAAGAACACCGTGGGAGAGGAGAGAGAGATTTTTTTTTTGTGAAATAATCTAAAACCCCCAAGTTATTTCTTATTTTTTACATTTTGGTTCTATTATAGAGAAAAAGATCTTTGATGCAAAAAATTTAAACTTTTAGGAGTTAAAAATCAATTTTGTCTTTTTTTTAACGGAAAAATGGATGGAAACTGTTAGAGGGACCAACTTTGTCAAGTTTTGCATAACTGGAGGACCAATATGGAACGAAAAATAACTGGGGGACCAATTTGAAACACTAAGCATAACTGGAGGACCAAAATAGGACTTTGGCCTATATATATATATGCTTTAATTTGGATATAATTACATGGGTAATTTTCTTTATTTATTTATTGTAATTTTTTCAGGTGTTGGGATTCTTTCAGTTAGAACTCAACCCCATTAAGATATATATATATATATATATATAGAAGATGGAAATATAGATGATCTAATCTCTAATTTTTGTCTATAAATGATTATATATTAACCAATTCAAATTCTTAATAAAATTTTAGGATATGTGCTGTATTTTGATCAGATTCACACTAACTTGGTATGTGAACGCATTTGGTGTTGTTGATTAAAATGAATGAAATTAAAAATGATTAGAAAGTAGAAAGGAAGTCAAAATAATCAATCAATTATTAATGACACTACACTCCAATTATGTTAAGAAACCTAATTTCAGTTTTCTTTCTCAATCTCGTACGGACTAGCTATAAATAATAATTAGGATGAATTTATATATCATATTAACTATTATTTCATATATAATTAATATTCTGATATACAGTTTCAATTTCTATATAAAATGAGTCTTAAATTGAACATTTAGTACAACAAGAGAAGTATTAACATTTGGCAATACAAAGACTTAATAAATAATCCCCAGCTACATCTCTTACCAAATAACCCATTTTTCTAAAACTAATATGGAGATTCAAAGCAAACCTCAACATTCAGTGCAATTCAGTGGAGGAACCACATTTTTTATAACTTGTTTCAATGGCCTAAATGCCTTGTCAGGTTCATCTCTCTCTCTGTTCACTTTTCATATTCTTATGTTGTAACTTGTAACTTCTTTGCCATGTATATATAGCTTCATCATCCGAGTTTTGGAATTATTTTCTGAAAAATTCCCCCCAAGACTTTTTTCATGCATATATAGTCCAAAGAAGAATTTTTTTTTTTAAATAAGGCCAAAGTGCGAATTTGGTCCTATAACTTTGCTCCAGTTCCCAAATCAGTCCTATAACTTTTTTTGTCATGAATTTGGTCCTGTAACTTTGATCCAGTTCCCAAATCAGTCCTATAACTTTTTTTGTCTCGAATTTGGTCCTGTATCTTTGCTCTACGTCCCAAATCAGTCTTATATCTTTTTTTGTCTCAGTTTTGGTCCCATATGTTTTGAAAAGCTCCCACCATTAGTCCTCCGTCTATTTTAAATTACGTTTTAGTTTTGAAAACTTCAAGTTCCTTTCACTTTAGTCCCTGACTATCAAAATGAAAGTGAAAGAGCATCCCTGAAGATTCTCCAACCTTACATCTCAGTCCTTAATCCATGAATTCTTCATGAAATGGAATAGAAATGCAAAAACAACACAAATTAAAGCAAATGACAGAGGGACCAAAACTGAAAACGGAGAAAATTTAAAACCCACCAGAAAACGTACGAAAATCACCGAGAAACTCAAAAACTCATCCAAATACCTCAATTCTCATTGAAATCTCACTCAAATAATCGCCCTCAAATGCTTTAAGAAAGAATTTTGAAAATCCAAACTTTTGAGAAGGGATGTGATAGAAAATTCCCTTACATTTGGTGATTCTGAGAGAGAAGTTCTGAAATCCCTTACATTTTTTCTATCACCTCCTTCCTCAAAAGTTTGAATTTTAGACAATTCTTTCTTAAAACATTTGAAGGCAATTATTTGAGTGAGATTTCAGTGAGGATTGGGGTTTTTGGATGAGTTCTTTAGTTTCTCGGCGATTTCCCTACGTTTTCCGATTAGGTTGGGCCATTTTCTGATGGGTTTTAAATTTTCTGCGTTTTCAGTTTTGGTCCCTCTGTCATTTGCTTTAGTTTGTGTTGTTTTTGCATTTCTATTCCATTTCATGAAGAATTCATGGATTAGGGACCAAGACGTAAGGTTTGAGAATCTTCAAGGATGCTCTTTCACTTTCATTTTGATAGTCAGGGACTAAAGTAAAAGGGACTTGAAGTTTTCAGGACTAAACTATAATTTAAAATAGACGGAGGACTAACGGTGGGAGGTTTTCAAAACATATGGGACCAAAACTGAGAAAAAAAAATATATAGGACTGATTTGGGACCTAGAGCAAAGTTATAGGACCAAATTCGAGACAAAAAAAGTTATAGGACTGATTTGGGAACTGGAGCAAAGTTACAGGACCAAATTTGAGACAAAAAAAGTTATAGGACTGATTTGGGAATTGGAGCAAAGTTATAGGACCAAATTTGCACTTTGGCCTTTAAATAATTACCTTTTTCCTGCATTTTTGCACTGGACAAACATGTGTCTAGTGAAGATCTCCATCACGTGCTTGTCCACTGCAGGACAAAGAGAAAAGGAGAATTTTTTTGGAAAAAAAAATGTTTAGATTATGTATGAAATAGTTTTTTTGGGGAATTTTCAAAAGAATAATTTTTTTTCCATTGTTCTTGTGAAAAAAATCTCACCGTTCTTGTTTCTTCTTCCTATGCTATTTTTTTTATAATCTTGATGTAAGATTAGTGGTTTTTGTTTACATGTCAATGACCACTAAAGAGTCAAAGAAGTCTCTCTTTATTGTGTAAGTTCAATAAGCCAGAGTTCAAAAACTGTGCAAGGGTCATATATTTCATATAATCTCACTTGGCCACTTAATTTTTCTATGAATTCTCTAATATAGTCCCATGAGTTAGAACTTGTTAGAAAAATATAGTAGGCTTTTGATAGAACACGAAAACAGAGTAGGCTTTGATAGCGTGGTCACTGTCCTTAAGGAAATTAAGCCCCCACTATTTGTATGCTGCTGGGTGTTTATGGCAGATTTCCTCCAGGATTTACAAAGCCTGGTGTTATAGCCAGCAATACTATAACACCTTCTGAACACAAAATAGAGAAAGATAAGTTGAATATGAGATGCTCTGTTTTTTGAGAAGAAGTGTTATTTATAGGAAAAATCTGAACAGATGCAACCTTTCAGATTCTAACATAAATAACAGGTTACAACCTTTCATAAATGAACATTCATATCTGTTTAAAAGTGAACAATCATGTCTCTTCAGGATTAAACTGAATTCTCTGTTTATAATGAATGTTCATGACTGTTCATGAATGGGCACTTCTCTGTTTATAATTCGAATTAATTAATTAATTAATCAATTCGAAAAAACAATAATTAAAATTAATTATTAGCCAGAAGCCCAATTGACCCAAGTGCCCATCTTTGACATATATATATATATATACATATATATATATATAATTCAATTATTATAAATGACTTAACAATCATTTATATACCCTTTTCAATTCTATAACTTATCCAATGTGGGACTTTAATTACTAACTATACTAACAGAACTCAACCTGCTTATATATATATATGCTTTGGATATACTTACATGGGTAATTTTCTTTATTTATTTATTGTAATTTTTTTTTCAGGTGTTGGGATTCTTTCAATGCCCTATGCAGTCTCAAAAGGAGGATGGCTAAGTTTAATTCTACTACTTTTTGTTGCAATCTTGAGTTGCTACACTGGTTTACTTCTACAAAAATGTATGGAAAAACACCCACTAATCAAAACCTACCCTGATATAGGTGAGGCAGCGTTTGGATACAAAGGAAGAACCATAATATCCCTTTTCATGTACTTAGAACTCTACTTAGTAGCCATAGAGTTTTTACTATTAGAAGGTGATAATTTGGAGAAGCTATTCCCAAACATGAATTTCAGATTTCATGGTCTTAGCATTGGAACCAAACAAGGCTTTGTTCTCATCACTGCCTTTTTTATATTGCCAACAACATGGTTGAGAAGTTTGGAAGTTTTGGCTTATGTTTCTGTTGGTGGGGTGGTTGCTTCTGTTATTTTGGTTGGTTGTGTTTTGTGGGTTGGTGTGGTTGATGGTGTGGGGTTTCATGAAAGAGGTCAGATTTTGAGTTTGGGAGATTTGCCTACTTCTATGAGCCTATTTGCTTTTTGTTATTGTGGGCATGCTGTTTTTCCCACTCTATGCACTTCCATGAAAGATAAAACTCAGTTTTCCAAGGTGAGAATGTGTGTTTCTTCTAATTGTTATATGTTTTTAGTCAAAAGATTTGAGGACTGTTTGATTTTGTTTTTGAAAAATTTTGATTTTTTTAAAACTTTGATAGCTTGATTTCCAAAAACAATTTTTAAAAGGTGAAAAATATAATTTTGTTTTTAAAGTTCAAAAAACAAGAATAATGAAAATGTTTTTGTACTCTTAAGAAAGAAATATGTGGAGAGTTGGTTTCCCTTAATGATATTAGAGTAAACTATCAATTTGCCCCCTGAATTATATAGGCACCATTAGTTTAGTCTTAGAATCTTTCAAATGATTGATTTAATTTACGAAAATTCACATACATAGTTCAATAATTGCAGGTTTTACTTGTGTGCTTCATCACAAGCACCATAACCTATGGGTCCATGGCCATTGCAGGGTACTCAATGTATGGAGAACACATAAGGTCACAAGTGACCTTAAACCTTCCAACAAACAAGATAAGCACAAGCATAGCAATTTACACCACATTGATCAACCCCTTCACAAAATATGCTATTATGGTGACTCCAATTGCCACAGCCATTGAGGACACATTGGTTTTCCAAAAGAGTAAGCTTGGTAGCATTATGATTAGAACAAGTATTGTAATTAGTACTGTGCTTGTGGCACTATTCATTCCATTTTTTGGGTACCTAATGGGTTTTATTGGTGCATTCTTGAGTATCATTGTGTCATTGATTTTGCCTTGCTTGTGCTACCTCAAGATGCACAAAGCTGCACAACAATTAGGGTTGGAGTTAGGGATTATATTTGGGATTCTATTTATAGGATCATTCATTGGTGTGCAGGGTACTTATGGTTCTTTGAGAGAGATAGTGTATCATCTCTACAAATCATGAGGAGAAAGAGAACATGAATAAATATATTATATATATGATTCAAAGATGCGAAGGTGAAACTATGGCTAGATTCTTTACAAGTTTTTTTTTGGCTAAAGTGCAATTTTGGTCCCATAACTTTGGCAAAGGTTTCAATTTGGTCCCATAACTTTTTTTGTTGCAATTTTTGGTCCCATAACTTTGGCAAAGGTCTCAATTTGGTTCCATAAATTTTTTGTTGTAATTTTGGTCCCATAACTTTTAAGAACGTCTCATCTTTGGTCCCAATACTGATTTCCATCCATTATCTGCCGCTAAAGATGATCTGACATACTGAGTTGGATGATGACATGGCAAATATGGATGAAGTTATGGGACAGATGGAAATCAACTTTGGACCAACGGTGAGACGTTTTTAGATGTTATGGGACCAAATTGAGACCTTTGCCAAAGTTATGGGACCAAAATTACAATGAAAAAAGTTATGGGACCAAATTGAAACCTTTCCCAATGTTATGGGACCAAAAGTGCACTTTAGCCTTTTTTTTATCTTACGAAGATGTAGATGCTTCAAGATAATTTGAAGAGAAAAATCATATTTGAATTCTCCATACATGGAGTAATTTTTAATTTAATCATTCAAATATTTCTTGGCCAAAGTCCTATTTTGGTCCCTCAGTTATGCTCAATGTTCCAAATTGGTCCCTCAGTTATTTTTCGTTCCATATTGGTCCCTCAATTTTCTAAAACTTGTCAACGTTGGTCCCTCAACGGTTTCCATCCAAATTTTCCGTTAAAAAAACAGGAAAAACTAACTTTAACCTCCTAAAGGTTTTATTATTTTGCATTAAAGTCCTTTTCTTTTGGCTTAAGTGCAATTTTGGTCCCATAACTATGACAAAGGTTTCATTTTGGTCCCATAACTTTTTTTGTTGCAATTTTGGTCCCATAACTATGACAAAGGTTTCATTTTGGTCCCATAACTTTTTGTGTTGCAATTTTGGTCCCATAACTATGACAAAGGTTCCACCGTTAGTCCCTTGGTGAATTCCATCCATATTTAGCCGTTAAGTATGACGTGACATAGTGACTAGGATCATGATGTGGCAAAATAAGATGAAATGGACTGAAATAGGATCTATATGCAACATATTAAAACTTATCTATACCCAACCACAATATATACAAAGAGTGGTACTTCCTCTTCCTCGTCAGCCCAACGAGACTTCCTCTTCCTCGTTCCGCTTCCCAATTTGTCGTTGCCGCCGCTTTGGTCGTTCGACTCTGGCTGAGGATCCCATCGACTTTGTCGGTGCCTTTTGCTTGAAGTCTCTTCTTCCCCACCAGATTGGTCCCTGTCAGTACCACTCTTTGTATATATGGTTGTTGGGTATAGATAAGTTTTAATATGTTGCATATAGTTCCTATTTCAGTCCACTTCATCTTATTTTGCCACATCATGATCCTAGTTACTATGCCACGTCATACTTAACGGCTAAATATGGATGGAATTCACCAAGGGACTAACGGTGGAACCTTTTGAGAAGTTATGAGACCAAAATTCCAACAAAAAAAGTTATGGGACTAAAATGAAACCTTTGTCATAGTTATGGGACCAAGATTGCAACAAAAAAAGTTATGGGACCAAAATGAAACCTTTGTCATAGTTATGGGACCAAGATTGCAACAAAAAAAGTTATAGGACCAAAATGAAACCTTTGTCATAGTAATGGGACCAAAATTACACTTAAGCCTTTTCTTTTTATAATGGGATCAAAACGTAAGAAAAAGAAAGAAATGAAGATTAAATTGTATTTTTTATTGTACATGTTCCCAAATCGCTGTAAAGCCATGGATTTTGCGAACTTGAGCTTCAATTAAAGGATCTACGCATTGAAAATTTTTGGCGCTTGTTTGTTTGTAGAGAGACCTGGTTTTGGGGATTTAGGGATTCGAATTTCAAACTTTGAATTTGTTGAATATGATAACACAAAGCGATACGCGAGGGACATTTTGAGGGACATTTTGAAGGATCTACGCTGTAAAGTGTGAGAAAACAGGCACAAACAAACACAAAGCGATACGCGAGGGACATTTTGACGTTATGCGAAGTTGGAAAAGATACAAAAGCTTCTACGGGCTACCGTTAATATGTTGATTGTTTTTCGTTTATTTAATTTATTTGAGATGTTGAACCAAACGGAGAAGACGAAGAGATTATCATTGAGTAAACTCCCAAATTGGTCCCCGGATTATTGGGTCGCTGACAGATTGGTCTCTGATTTATGGAAATTGACAAATAGGTCCCCGAATTTTACAAACGTTAGTAAAATTGGTCCCCGAAGCCGTTAACCACTTAACGTGGGCAGTTGGAAAACTGAAAAAAAAAAGCCAAATATGCGTGCCACATCAGCATTAATAATAATAAAATATATTTCATTCAAAATTCAAATAGGTCCCTGAGTTATATTTTTATCTCATTATTCTCAATTTCCCCTCTTTTTCATCATCTTCATTTATTTTAGTCCCAAATCCTCAAAATAAAATTGTAAAATGTCCCAAAACTCTTCCAAACATTCCAGTTTAGTCCCAAATCCTCAAAATAAATTTGTAAAATGTCTCAAAACTCTTCCAAACATTCAAGTTTAGTCCTTAAAAGTATTAAAAACCCTAAATCCTAAACCCCAAATCCTAAATCCTAAACCCTAAATCCTAAAATCCTAAACTCCAAACCCTAAAACCTAAACCCTAAAACCCTAAAACCCTAAAATCCTAAAATTGTAAAGTGTCCCAAAATTCTTCTAAACATTTCAATTTAGTCCTTCAACTCTAAAACCTCAAACCCTAGAACCCCAAATCCCAAACCCAAAACTCTTAAACCCCAAACCCTAAACCCTAAAATCCCAAACCCCAAACCCTAAAATCCCAAACCCCAAATCCTAAAACCTTAAACCCTAAATTGTAAAACCCCAAACCCTAAAATTCCAAACCCCAAACCCTAAACCCCAAACCCAAAACCCCAAACCCTAAAATCCTAAACCCTAAACCCTAAAATCATAAACCCTAAAACCCTAAAATCCTAAATTTGTAAAGTGTCCCAATATTCTTCCAAATATTTCAATTTAGTCCTTAAACTCTAAAACACCAAATCTTAGAACTCCAAACCCCAAACCCTAAAACCCCAAACCCCAAACCCTAAACTCTAAAACCCCAACCCCCAAAATCCAAAACCCAAAACCCTAAAACCCAAAACCCCAAACCTAGATCCTAAAATCCCATACCCCAAACTCTGAAACCATAAACCCTAAACCCCCAAACTCTAAAACCTCAAACCCCAAACACAAACCCTAAACTCTAAAACCCCAAATCATCAGAATTGTGACTGTACATTAAAGTTCAACAATTGTGACGTGCAACAATATTATTCAAATCAGTCCCCGAATATATCAAAATAGTTCAATATGTTAGACAAATTGGTCCTCTAATTAAATGAATAGATAATAAACCAAAGAATTTAGGGTATGGGATTTTAGGGTTTGGGGTTTGGGGTTTTAGGTTTTAGGGTTTGGGGTTCAAGGTTCAAGGTTTGGGATTTTAGGGTTTGGGGTTTGGGTTTGAGTTTGGGGTTTGGGATTTAGGGTTTTAGAGTTTAGGGTATGGGATTTTAGGGTTTTGGGTTTGGGGTTGTAGAGTTTAGGGTTTAAGGTTTTAGGATTTGGGGTTTGGAATTTTAGGGTTTGGGGTTTGGGGTTTTACAATTTAGGGTTTAAGGTTTTAGGATTTGGGGTTTGGGATTTTAGGATCTAGGTTTGGGGTTTTGGATTTTAGGGTTTTGGGTTTGGGATTTTGGGGGTTGGGGTTTTAGAGTTTAGGGTTTGGGGTTTGGGGTTTTAGGGTTTGGGGTTTGGAGTTCTAAGATTTGGGGTTTTAGAGTTTAAGGACTAAATTGAAATGTTTCGAAGAATTTTGGGATACTTTACAATTTTAGGATTTTAGGGTTTTAGGGTTTATGAATTTAGGGTTTAGGGTTTAGGATTTTAGGGTTTGGGGTTTTGGGGTTTGGGGTTTAGGGTTTGGGGTTTGGAATTTTAGGGTTTGGGGTTTTACAATTTAGGGTTTAAGGTTTTAGGATTTGGGGTTTGGGATTTTAGGGTTTGGGGTTTGGGATTTTAGGGTTTACGGTTTGGGGTTTTAGAGTTTTGGGTTTGGGATTTGGGGTTCTAGGGTTTGAGGTTTTAGAGTTGAAGGACTAAATTGAAATGTTTAGANATGATGAAAAAGAGGGGAAATTGAGAATAATGAGATAAAAATATAACTCAGGGACCTATTTGAATTTTGAATGAAATATTTTTTTTTATTATTAATGCTGATGTGGCACGCACAGTTGGTTTTTTTTTTTTTAGTTTTCCAACTGCTGACGTGGCACTTAACGTGCCAGGTGAGCAGTTAACGGCTTCAGGGACCAATTTGACTAACGTTAGTAAAATTTGGGGACCTATTTGTCAATTTCCATAAATCAGGGACCAATCTGTCAGTGACCCAATAATTGTTGGATTTGCGGATGAAGCCAGCGGAGAAATTAGAATTTGGGAGAGAAGGGTGCGATTATGGGAAGGGAATCATAGGGAATTTGAGATGTTGAAGGAAGAGAAATCATGGAGGTTGTTGTTGTTGTTATTCTGAGAAATTGAGAATTGAGGTTGAAAGAGGAAGAAGATGAAGCGAAATCCACGGCTTTACGGCGATTTGGGAACATATACAATAAAAAATACAATTTAATCCTCATTTCTTTTTTTTTCTTACGTTTTAATCCTATTATAAAAAGAAAAGGACTTTAATGCAAAATAATAAAACCTTTATGAGGTTAAAGTTAGTTTTTCCTATTTTTTTAACGGAAAATTTGGTTGGAAAATGTTGAGGGTCCAACGTTGACAAGTTTTGGAAAACTGAGGGACCAATATGGAACCAAAAATAATTGAGGGACCAATTTGGTACATTGAGCATAACTGAGGGACCAAAATAGGACTTTAGCCAAAAAAAACTTATAAGACCAAATTGAGACCTGAGTACTAAGGTGGATTAAGGTTCAAATTTGAACTCACGAAATAAAATTTCAAAATAGAATATTTTGACTACTCCTACTCAAAATCTTATACTTTTTTTTTTTGGGGTAAGGAAACAAGGCCTAGATGATACCAAAACTATTACATCCCGTACTTATATAATTTAGCAAATAAGTGGAAAGGTCGAAGTTGTGAGGTGTCGGTTGAAGGCGAATGTGATGAAGTTGGCAAAGACGTAACACATCTTGTTGAAGGACACCAGTTGTGCTATCTAACTCGTCCATAACAGTCCTGGAGATGAGCCTGGTTTGGAGATGCATCTGAGTCCCATTTCTGGAAAAGGGTTCACTGCAGAGCAGGTAATTTCGCAGCCCTTCAAGGACAATGTCATGAATCTTTGTACTGGAATATTCCTTGTAGCAGAAGATGAGACTGGCAAAATCTTGGACAATATGGAAAATTCCAATGACGTTTTGGTGGTGGTATTTGTCTTTTTTCCAAGCAACAAAAAGGTCCTGAGCGGAGTAACGGACTCGACCTGTTACGATATTTCCATTGCTTCGACAAAGTCTGGAGTTGTTTTTGAGGATGTCTATCCCCCAACATGCCGGGAAAGTGACATTGCGCCAGTGCTTAATGATAGCAAGAGGAGAAGTCTTGGAGCCTTGAAAGCGAACTTGATTCCTGTGCATATAGATTCCCCACACTAGGCAAAGTGCATGAACAAAGTCTTGGAGAGGGGGTGTTTAAAATTTCACTGGTTTTAGGCTCATCATAATAGAGATCAACCTTCTCCCGAACCCACTTGCCTCGATCAGGAGGGATCCAGAGGTTGCTGCCAATATTCACTTTACTACCATCCCCAAGACACCATCTACACTGCCCAAGGATGGTATTTATTTTCCTGCATATCGGTCTCGCAAGGCTAGAGGATTGAGAGTTGCATATAGGTCTCAACAAGCCCAGAAGCCGTTCCAAAGGTATCAAAGACTTCTCTAAACTTGCCAATTGAAGCAAGATCAGCCTTGAAGAAAAGGAGAACATCATCAGCGTAAATGAGATGATTGATTGCTGGAGCAGTTCGAGCCACCTTAATGCCACGCAGGGTACCATCCTCCTGTCTTTTGACCAGCATGCCATCCCATATCTTCTACTCGGGTTGCAGATTTGATCTCGTATCACTTTTGGTCACATATCAATTGGTTAGCTTGCAAATTTAGTCTCATATCTTATCTCCCAACATGCCGGGAAAGTGACATTGCGCCAGTGCTTAATGATAGCAAGCGGAGAAGTCTTGGAGCCTTGGAAGCGAACTTGATTCTTGTGCATATAGATTCCCCACACTAGGCAAAGCGCATGAACAAAGTCCTTACTAGTAAAAAACTTGTCATCAACATTTGAGAACAAGGTGGAGAAATCATGTCCGCCCGAAGGATGGTATTTTTTTTCCTGCATATAGGTCTCGCAAGGCTAGAGGATTGAGAGTTGCAGGAAAATTGGTAATCATGATCTTTGCTCCCATATTTAGCACGATATACTTGGGAAAGGAGGCTTTCTTCATTGGAGATAATTTGCCAGCCTTGTCTTCCAATAAGCGCATCATTAAATTCAAGAGTCTTCCTGATGCCTAGACCACCTTCACCCTTAGGCCGGCAGATGTGGGCCCAATTCTTCATATGTGGGGCACTCTTGCCGTTCCTGGAGCCCCAAAAGAAGTTGCTAAGAACCATGTCACACTTATGAGCCTCCTGAGCTGTTAATTTGAAATAGGAGAGATGGTACAGAGGCATGGAAGAGAGAACAAATTTGATGAGAACCACCCGCGCAGCTTGGGATAGTAACTTGGCCTTCCATCCGGTAAGTTTATCATTGAGTTTTTCCATAATGATATAAAAAATCTTCCTACTTCTAGGCGGCTCATCAATGCAGCTCCCCAGGTATTTGGCAAAGGAATCAACTCTATTGAAATGACAAGCACTTGCCATCATCTTCTTGTGACGGTTTGGGGTATTAGGGCTAAATGTGATTTTTGACTTATACGGGTTGATAACAAGCCCAGAAGCCCTTCCGAAGGTATCAAAGACTTCTCTAAACTTGCCGATCGAAGCAAGATCAGCCTTCAAGAAAAGGAGAATATCATCAGCGTAAATGAGATGATTGATTGCTGGAGTAGTTCGAGCCACCTTAATGCCACGCAGGGTACCATCCTCCTGTCTTTTGACCAGCATGTGATCCTTAATCTTTACTAAAAAAAAATCTTATACTTCAAAAATTATAATATTTACAACTTCAACCAATTTTTTGTTGGTATCATCATTCATTTTTTATTTTCAATAAATTATGAGTAAACTTCATATAATACATGAATTACCAAACTTTAAATACTAGTCTAATATTGTAGGCCAGTATACAAATAAGGGTAAAATACATTTTGATATCCTGTGATTAGGATCGTTTTATTTTGGCACCCTAAAAGACAAAATTTGACACTCAACTGCCCTGAAGTTTGTTTCGTTAACACTTTGGTACCATATGGTAACATTTCGTTAGCATTTAATGGAAATTACTGACGTGACTCAATCTTAACTGTCGATTTCTACTACATCTTAGCCGTTGGTTTCTTTTGCATCTAAAATTGCAGTTCGTCACTCCCCAATAGGATTTCTTTTCTGTGTTTAAGTCCTCTCCTTTTGGTAAAATGGATCAAAACGCAAAAAACTAAAAGAATTGTAGGAGTTTCCTACAATTTCATTCCAAGGACTAGAGAGTTATTAAAAAAATTGCAGAAAGATTGTTAGAGTTCTGTTAAATCAAAATCTTCCCTTTCTCAAAGAATTTCTCTCAACCAAGTCCTTAATTAATTATAGATTGGACTCAAATGTTTATCATCTTTATCATATTACTCCTTGGGCACAAAACTCAACTTTGTTTCTTTGTTCTTTGGGTTATCTTCCAATTAATACGAACAAACTTTTTAATTTTTCAAAATAGTCCTTGAAGCACATTATAATAAGATTGATTTTCTACAAGATGTGATCATAATTAATTTAACTTTTTTTTACTAAATATACTAATTTAAATTTAATGACAAACGTATTTGACTATTGGTGTTTAAAATATTATATTTACCAGTAAATTTAAGTTAATATTCTTAGGAAAAAATATTATAATTCGATCTTAATATTTTGTTGTCATAAGTTTTTGGATCTTTTTTTCTTTTCCTAGATCTTTGAAAATTGCAGAGAAACCCCCCATCTTATTCTTAAAACACACCCACACACAATAAATTTCTTTTGTGATACTTTCAAAACTTCTTTCAACAAGGGCTTTAACTAATTACATATTAGTTCAAAAATTTAATCTTCTTTATCTTTATCTCTAGGCTGGAGCCCATGAAAGACACACAATTATTTGAATTAGTTTGACCTTAATATCTGACACAAAAAAATGGTAAATTACAAATTAAGTACCTGTGGTTAAGCCGAATCTCACATCACTGCTGCGTGGTTTGAAAAATTTCACTTTACGTTCCTGAGATATGTGTCGTTTGACAATTAGGGTACCTGTGTTTTTATTCCATTAATTTTAAGGGAAAATGTTGATGTGACGCAATCTTAGCCATCGATTTCCAATGTATCTTAGTCGTCGATTTCTATTGCATCTTATTAACCGTTGGTTTCTCTTGCACCTTGGTCGTTGGTTTCCACTCCAAAGTTAAAATATCATTTTTTGTTCTCAAAGTATGGATTAAGTTTCATTTAGGTCATACAACTTGAGTAGTAGCTAGCTTTATTTAGCACAGCCTAACCCACTGATGGGGTTGTTTGCTTATGTGATGGAGGAGAACTCATCGCTTAGGCCCATTAAAGCATAGATAAGGAAGAAGCATAGTTTGCCGTTGACGCCGGAACACCGGCCGGCGATGTCGGAATGCGACTGCGAGTCGAGGAGGGAATTGGTGTTTTCGGGTTGAGGGAAAGAGACGATTGGAAGATAGATCATTCAAATTCCTCATGATCCTTTGTTACTTAACTTCTGATATTTCATTTTGATCCAAACATGATCCCGCCATGGCCACATTTTCCTTCTTCCATTGGTTTTGCTATAGGGTTAGGAGAAGAGGAAGAAAACTTGAAAAGGAAAAAAACAAGAAAGAGAGAAGATGCAGGAGAGGAGGAACAGAGCAGTCAGAGAAAGAGTTAGCTCTTTGGTTAAAAATAAAATGTTAACTGCGTCAATCAATAGTGTTAAATAAAAGCTGATGAGGTGGATTAATAAAACAAATGTCATTCTTTAAATGGGGAATAATATAGCAAAGAGGTAAGTAACAATATGTAAGTTTTTCCCAACCGAGTCGGGTTTCAGGTCTGGCCCGACTCAGCTCGTGATCACTCATATATTTGAGATAGAAATGATTCATCTTAATTATTTAGGTTAGAAATAACGACGTAAACCATATGAAATAATATTTTTGGGACAATAAAAGGAACAAATATGAAAGTTTGAAGACGAAAATGAAATTTATCACATAGTTCGTGGACCAAAATTTGATTTTTGACTGAGTCACGTGAGCGCCACGTCAACATTTTCTGTTAAAATTGACGGAATAAAACCACAGGTACCCTAATTGCTAAACGACGTATGCCTCAGGTACTTAAAGTAAGATTTTTTAAACCACACAGCAGTAATGTGAGATTCAGCCTAACCACAAATACCTAATTTGTAATTTACCAAAAAAAAAAAGAGTCCTTAATAAGATATTAACTAATTTGATTCTCAAACTTTACATTAACTATCAATTTCGTCCCTATTTTTTTTAGTGGTTAATTTCATCCCTAATGATTCACATTTTAGTTAATTTTATCTTTTACTTTCACATAATGATTAACCAAATATATATATATATATATATTGTTGAATACCATTATATGTAAATAAAGATAGCCATATATGAAATGTTAATTAATTTAATATAATAAACAAATACTAAGAAGACAAATAGAAAAATAGTAAACGATATCAATGGGATTAATGCAATACAGAGTTCAAATATGTCCTTTGAAATGTTGCTATGTCTGTATGTCATAAAAAATGTTATAAAAATAATATATTTTATGCTACATTAGTTAGAGAAATGTATAAAGAAAAGATCTATTCATTTCAAATTGAAGTATTGAACCAAACAAAAACCTATAGCTAGAGTTAATAAGTCATAATATTAGGTGCTGTTTCAAAGAGAATTTATGCTAACATTCCACCTAATCAGGTGGAAGCAATGGCAGGTATTCTTGGTGCAAATATGGCTCTCCGTTTCGGGTGTAAGAAGATCATTCTTGAGGGTGATTCTTTGAAGGTTTGTTCCTATCCACATGCAACTGTCAAAGATCTCTCAAACTTTGATTCTATTATGAACAATCTTTTTTTTATTAGTCATCAGTTTGATTTTTTTGATTTAGTTTGGAAAAGAAGGTGTTGTAATAAGGCAGTTCATACGCTTGCCAAGTCTCTTTGTCCTATTTCTGGTTTACAGGATTGGCTTGATAGTCCTCCTGATGCTCTTGTTGCAATTCTTATAGCCGATTCTTCTCATTAATGAAATTGGTAGCATTTCCATAAAAAAAAAATAATAAGTCATAATATTTTGGGGGATTTAACAATANGAGTTAATAAGTCATCAATATTTAGGGGGATTTAACATTAAAATATTATATTGAACTCAACTAAAAGAATTATAATATTTACAATAATTTGTTTTTATTGATTTTGTCTTAAAATAAATCAACACATTTGGCCAAAAAAAAAAAACAACACAAAATGTTAGTTATTGTGATAATCCTTCTCACAACAAGTGTATTGATGCTTTGGCAAGGTTTCAACAAGTGGATTGATGCTTTGGTCGCCAAAGTTTCTCCATGAAAGTTTATTTCTTATTATAAATAACAAAACAATATAGATAAAATTCACTGCCAAATTATTTAGCTAAGTGATGCATAATTTGACTGAGAAAATGAAGTTTACTTGAAATATAAACCAAAATTTTTTTTTCTCATAGTCCTACTATATGTTCACTCAATTATTTTTCTTTTACTTACAAGTCCTACATTAGATTCTGTTTTAAAACCTTTGGCTAATAACAGTCATCACTAACTGAATATGGATGTGCATTGTTTTTTATAAACATAAGCAACTCTTCTTTGCAGCTCATTGGAGACATATATCCTTCTCATATCACTAGAATGCTAAAAAAAATAAAACTAAAAGAATTAGACTAAATTAAAGTTTATGAAGGTCCCTTATCTTTCAAACCCCTCATATTATTATAGCAATTACGTTTTATCATAGCAAAGCTTTAATTCATTATGTAATGTTTTTATTAATGATGAATTAGAGAAACATTGGGTGGTAAATACTTGTTGACTGGAGTGAGTGTTTTGATTATGCTCATATTTTAAACTTCTTGCATTTCATTTCTATTGGTCTATATCACTTTTCACTCAATTCTTTTTGTTGGTCCAGTATTTCTAATTCTTTACCTTTCATTGTGGATTCTCTTTATTTACCACTCCTATTTAGATTAATATAGCCACATTCAATTCTGTACGCATTATGAATTTTCTTTGAGTCAATTTTCTTTGAGTCTTAAAGCATGTTTTAGACACTCCGATAGCCAAAGCTTTACTGCATTATGTGAGGTTTTTGTTAATGATCAATTAGAGAAATATTGGGTGGTAAATACTTGTTGACTGGAGTGATTATTTTGATTATGCTCCTATTTTAAACTTCTTGCTTTTCATTTCTATTTGTCTATATCACTTGTCACTCAATTCTTTCTGTTGGTCCAGTATTTCTAATTCTAGCTTTCGTTGTGAATTCTCTTTCTTTACCACTCCTATTTAGATTCATATAACCACATTAAAATCTGTACGCATTTTGAATTATCTTTGAGTCTTAAAGCATTTTTTAGACACTCCGATAGTCAAAGCTTTAATGCATTATGTGATGTTTTTGTCAACTCATTTGTTAAGACTTTGGCAAAAAAAAATCACTTATTAAGACACGTATGAGATAAAAATGGTTTATTTTAACTGTTTAGGTTATAAATAATAGTAGAAACCCAATGAAATCACATTTTGAGGACAAAAACGGAATAAATATTAAAGTTTGAAGACCAAATTGAAATAAAAAAAATTGTTTTATACCTAAATAAGAGTTATATACCATATAATTTGAGGACCAAAATGAGATTTGAACCTAAATAAATACTGATTTTAAATCGAGTTTAATACATTTTTAGTTGAAAGATTAGCCTGTTCACCTTCATAAGACAAAAAATAAAAAAAATAAAAAAAAACGGAAAAGACACAAGTTCTAAAACCAGAAAGGCAAAAATCTCATTTTGGTCTCTAATGTTAATTTGCCCTAAATTCTATTTTGATTTTCAATATTTGTTTGTTCTGTTTTGGTCTATAAGATTTCCTAGAACTTCTGTTTTAGTCATTAACTATTGAATATGATCATATCTCTCTCGCTTTAAGTTTGAATGTGACGAAATCAGAATGATCAATTACTCTTTATGAGTTTTTTCTCAGTCTAGTTAGAATCGATGACAAATAGGTCAAGTAGTACTTTGAAAGTTGATATTGATAATTTTACCAAATTCACTGTCGAAGTACTATTTGATATTGTTTGTCAATGACTTTAACTAGATAAAGAAATAATTTGTCAAGAATAGCTAGAAATAATTTGTCAAGAGTAACTCGTAGCTCTGAGTTCGTCACATTCAAATTTGAAACGAGAGATATATGACCAACATCATGAAATGAGCGACCCACTTTCAAGCTTGATTTCATACTCGATTTGATCTCGTTTGCTGACTACTCCAACTTGACAAAGAAAGAACTCATCAAATTTAACTCGTAGTTTAGTTTCATTACATTCAGGTTTGAAACAAAAGAGATATGATCATATTTAATAACTAAGGACAAATTATGAAACTTATTAAGGAACAAAACGAAATTATTGAAAAAGATTAAGGATAAATATATTATATATATATTAAGCACCGATACAAAATTTAGGGTAAATATTAGGGATCAAAATAGAATTTTTGCCTAAAAAAAATATACTCGTACTTGAGACGTGAGAGATTGAAGCCTTAATTGCTGTGAAGTCTTCGAGAGAAGTTTTATATTAGTAAAAAGACAATGAAAGTTATAGGTTTGATTAAATTAATTTGTGTAATACATAATTAGGAAAGGGTTCATACTTGGCCACGTGAAAATGACGTTAATTAATCAACTTGAGATTCCATCATTCCCATTGTAGTTGCTGAAGAGTTAGGTTGTCTTTTTTCTTCTTTTCGGGGACAACCAAAGAGGAATTAAAGAAAAGGACATAGAAACTATATTTATATAAGGTCAAAATTTTATTTTGGTATCTAATATTTGTCTTAAATTCTATTTTAGCTCATAATATTTTTTCTATGTCATTTTGATCCTTAATGTTTCCCAACAATTTTGTTTTAGATCATAATTATTGAATAAAATCATATCTCTTTTGTCTCAATTTTAATGTGACAAAATTAGACTTACGAGTTACTCTTAGTGAATTCTTTCTTTACCTCGTTGGGATTGTTGACAAATAAGGTCAAATTGAATATGAAATTAGACCTAAAAGTTGACCACTCATTTTGTGAAGTTGGTAATATATTTCTTGATGCGAAATAATAAGGAAAGGACATATTTCAAACATTTGGAGATGCGAAATAATAAGCAAAGGACATATTTCGAACATTTGGAGTCAAATGCTTTTGAAAAGAGAGGGGATGATGCAAAACACCTAGCCAAAGGATTCAAGAGGCTGTGCAAAGGAAAATTTCAAGTGCACCAACAAATAATGCTGGAAACATCATTTGTTCAATATGGGCTGAAAGTGGAGCTATGCAACATGATTTGGGCTCAAAGAGTTGAATTTAAAGAGCTTGGACCAAGTGCTACATATATGAAGACTCATTTGGGCCTAAATAATCATATTTTGGGCTTAATTTGATGCATGTATTTTGGGTTTCAATTTTGTGCGAATTTTATTAAGTTTGGGCTAATGTATTTGAAGTCCATTAGTATTTTAAGACAATTTAAATCAGCTTTATTATTTTAATTAATTGGGCTTCATGTTTAAAAGTCCATTAGGGTTTTATTATTAGTTGAGTTTAGTGTTTCATGACCCATTAGGGTTTCTTTTCACTTAAAGTATAAATACTTCCTTAACACTTTGTAATTTCAGATTTGAGATTTGAGATTTGAGTTTATAATATTGTGAGTTTGGTTTATCCAACTTGTGAGAGTGTGTTCTCTCTAGGGTTCTTCATTGAACTTATAGACTTATCAAGGCTTGATCATCCTTGTGGCGTCTTCCAACACTTCGGGTCTTTGTTCGTTCGAGTGCAAGGGTTCAAGTGTGATCATCTAGGCCTTTGTTTAGCTTTCTTGGGGTTGTATATTTCAACTTGGTGGTGGGTTCGTGGGATTTTCCCTTGTGGGTTCGCACCATTTCTTGTTTCAAGTTTGAATGTGATAAAATCGGAGCTATTGGTTACTCTTGATCGATGAGTTCTTTTTTTGTTTAGATGGAGCCATTGACAAACAAGGTCAAATAGTACTTCGAAAGTTGATATTGACGTTTTGACCAAATCCACTTTAGGGTTACTATTTGACCTTGTTTATCAACAACTCTAACTGAATAGAGAAAAAAATCGTCAAGAGTAACTCGTAGCTTCAATTTTGTTGCACTCAAATTTGAAACGAAAGAGATATGACCAATTTTATGAAACGTGTAACCTAACTTTGCACTTGATTCGACTATATTTGCTGACAATCCCAACTAAGAAGAGAAAAAACTCGTTAGGAGTAATTCGTGTCTCCGATTTCATCACATTTAAATTTAAAACAAGAAAGGTAAATTCACATTCAGTAGTTAGAGATTATTTGTAGAACTTATTAAGGAAAAACACAAAATGGAACACATTATTAGAGACTAAAACAGAATTTAGAATAAATATTAGGGAGTAAGATAAAGTTTTGACTAATTATGTTTTCTTCGGTCAAATCAAACACAAAGACGCCAAATATATGAAAAATACTAATAGCACCAAAAGTAGTATTCCAAAAGGTTCCGTTTATCATAATTTGGGCGAGATCGACAGTGGGACCTTACAATTTACAGAGATGAGTGTGTATTTTTGAAGTATTTATTATAAATTATTTAATATATTATTATGTGTATATTTATAATGTTTAATGAACGTCACTGTTTTCTTAAGAAAAAGATACAATGAAACCACTTAAACTTCTCATTTCGAAACAGAAAATTGATCTTTCAATTTCAATAATTAGATTCTTAAACTCTGAATATTTATTAATTAGATATTACCATCTAATATTTTACCAATAATATTAATTATTCTTGCCATAATTAAGTGATTTGTCACTTTATCAATCTAAATAATTTTTTTTAAAATAAATAAAAAGAGAATCCATAGCATATATAACAAGTTTCGTACTTATAAATGTACTATATTTTTTGGTTGTCCAAGGTATCCCCCAATCAGATGGGCTAAGGACTAATCATCTGCGGATCAAGGCAGGCATCGAACTCCCGACATTTGCTTAAGCGACCTAGTGAGCTAACCACTAGATTAACCAAGCTTAATTTATAAATGTACTATTTATTTACGCATATATTACAAACTATATGATATTTTTTTGGGTGGGCACATTTATATGATATTTGTTAATTCAATATATATACATAATTATCATAGAATAAATTATATGATCATGTGTGCTTTTAATTTGTTTCATTTTTACATTTAAAAAGTAAATTATTAATTTAATTAATATTGATGAAGTAACAAATAATTTGACACATAAAAATTAATACCATTAATGAAACTTTGGTTGGAATGATATAATTTTCAAATATTCTAAAGATTTAAAAATATAAGGATATATTTTCAAATGACCAAAAGTTTAAAGAGTCTTATTATGCGGGTTGAATTCAAATAAGTCAAAACAAAGTGGGCAAAAAAAAGGTTATATTACATTTTTTTTAAAAAAAATTCCTCACGAACTATAATTTTTAAGTTAATTTCAGATGGTATTATTCACTTCAGCCTGAAAAAGGTTTCTAAATTAAAATTTGGGTAAATTGCAATTTGGTACCCTGTGGTTAGGGGCGGTTCCCCTTTGGTACCCTGAAAGAAAAATTTTTGCATTGTGGTACCCCATGGTTTGCTCCGTTAGCAATTTGGTACCCTGAGGTTTTTTTCTGTTAGGATTTAATGGCAAATGTTAGTTAAAATGTCAAAAATCTCCCAAAAAATCTTCTATTATGCGTTTAAGTCCTTTCCCTTTACTAAAAGGATCAAAAACATAAAGAATTAATTATAAAAGGGTCTTTAGAATTCTAATATTATAGATTTTTCTCCTTTTCATAAGATTTCTTTTGAATAGGTCCTNAAATTAATTTGTGTAATACATAATTAGGAAAGGGTTCATACTTGGCCACGTGAAAATGACGTTAATTAATCAACTTGAGATTCCATCATTCCCATTGTAGTTGCTGAAGAGTTAGGTTGTCTTTTTTCTTCTTTTCGGGGACAACCAAAGAGGAATTAAAGAAAAGGACATAGAAACTATATTTATATAAGGTCAAAATTTTATTTTGGTATCTAATATTTGTCTTAAATTCTATTTTAGCTCATAATATTTTTTCTATGTCATTTTGATCCTTAATGTTTCCCAACAATTTTGTTTTAGATCATAATTATTGAATATAATCATATCTCTTTTGTCTCAATTTTAATGTGACAAAATTAGACTTAAGAGTTACTCTTTACCTCGTTGGGATTGTTGATAAATAAGGTCAAATTGAATATGAAATTAGACCTAAAAGTTGACCACTCATTTTGTGAAGTTGGTAATATATTTCTTGTTTCAAGTTTGAATGTGATAAAATCGGAGCTATTGGTTACTCTTGATCGATGAGTTCTTTTTTTGTTTAGATGGAGTCGTTGACAAACAAGGTCAAATAGTACTCTGATTTCATCACATTTAAATTTAAAACAAGAAAGGTAAATTCACATTCAGTAGTTAGAGATTATTTGTAGAACTTATTAAGGAAAAACACAAAATGGAACACATTATTAGAGACTAAAACAGAATTTAGAATAAATATTAGGGAGTAAGATAAAGTTTTGACTAATTATGTTTTCTTCGGTCAAATCAAACACAAAGACGCCAAATATATGAAAAATACTAATAGCACCAAAAGTAGTATTCCAAAAGGTTCCGTTTATCATAATTTGGGCGAGATCGACAGTGGGACCTTACAATTTACAAAGATGAGTGTGTATTTTTGAAGTATTTATTTTAAAGGCTTAAGTGCACTTTTGGTCCCAATACTATGACTAAGGTTTCAATTTGGTCCCATAACTATTTTTGTTGCAGATTTGGTCCCAAACCTTCGCAAAAAGTTTCACCGTTAGTCCCCTGGTCACTTCCGTCCAATTTTCGCCGTTAAGTGTGACGTGGCAGTCTGACTGGGATGCTGACGTGGCAAAATCAAATGAGATGGAGTAAGTTAGGATCAATATGTAACATTTCATAACTTCTCTGGACTGAACGCATAATT
>QANZ01014027.1:18000-35992 GCA_003254925.1 Chamaecrista fasciculata
ATTTGAATTGATTTAAAGTTGAAGATTATATTAAATTTTTATATTGATAAAAGAGTAAGTTTGGGACCAATTTGAGAAATTATACAAATATGTAAGACTCATCTAAAATAAATAAAATATTTAGGACCAATTTGAAATTACCTCATATGAGAGAGTGAGTGGAGAGAGAGAGAGTGGTGACATTTTTTAATTTTTAATTGTTTTTTATATTTTTTTAATTCATTTATTTTTTTAAAGAAGTGGGGGGAGTAAGTGGGGAGAGAGAGTGGTGATTTTTTTTTCTTTTTTAATTTTTTAAATCACTATTTTTGACCAACCATAAGGGGTGGAGCCATATAATATAGTATAGATATAGATTTAGTATAGATTAAAGAAAGCCTATTAACCTCCTTTTGACTTTTTCACACTCTTAAATAATTTACTAAATAATGTAACTTAAATAATATATATATATATACACACTAAATATTGTTTTTTATAATCCAATTCTAAATATTAAAATTTTCCTATAATCTAATTTACCAATCAAAACATTGACCAAATAGCAGTTGGTCATTTGGGGCAAATGACTAATTGCCTTTCGGTTGAAAACTGGCCGCCAGTTTGGTGGTAGTACAATTCGACCAACTGAATGATGGTCGATCAATGAAAAAAAAAGATCTTTTCCTTTTTAGTTGCAAATTATTTGGTGTTTGGGATTGGTTTTCACCCACATTTTTGTAGTGTTTACTACAAAGGAAAAATCACTATATATAGGGGATTATTTCCTTATAGTACGTATGATTCTTAGTCAGATAAGTAATTTTAAGCTTATATAATTCACTACAAGAAATTAAACTACTTTTATGACAAATTTCGTGTGCAAAATGAATTTGTAACAAAATTTCTGTTATTTGTGATGCATGGAAATTCTATCACAAATTAGTGATTTAATTTCTTTTTAGTGATTATTGCTCATTTTCTTTGTTTCTATGAGTTTTCAACCCGTAGGAAGGAAAATTGTGGCCATTTATAATTTGTTCCAGCAGTTGAATTTAAGGGATTTGGGTCCTCTATAATTAAACTCTCTAGAGTTCCCTGAATTTAAACAAATATGGGTCATCTAATTGATCCAATAACTCTGATTTTGACACATCATTAAATGAAAGCTTCTCCTTCATCTGTTTCCACCTTTGCCATCACATGAGGTAGCTCTCCCTCCTAAGTGATGAAGAATGGAAGAAGAGGCCCATGCTTCATTTTTTGAGATGACGTGGTAAGTTACCAACTGATCGATTAATCAAATGGTCCAAAATTGGCTAGTTATAGAGAATTGCAGAGAGGGTAATGATAGAGGATCCAATTCGAAGTTTATAATTTGTTCAAGAATGGAAAAGAAGAAAGAATTAATTCAGACAAAGGAGGTCATGATGAGGGAGAGAATCCGTTGAATTATGCAAAGAATAAATTATGTTCAAGTATTGAAGTGCAACAAAAAGTAATACGGGATCAAATTGGGAACTGAGCACAAGATATAAAATCAAATTTGTACTTTGACCTAAATTTATTTTATTAAGTTTCTTTTAGGAAATAAATTTAACTTTATTATTATACATATAACATTAAAAAAATGGATATACGGATTTAATTCTTAAATCTTTAAAGTTTAAAGATCTAATTTCCAAAATTAAAAGTTTAAGGACCTACTTCTAAATGACTCAAAATTTAAGGGTCTTGTTGTATTTTTCCCTGATATTTAATAGTGACTAAAAATGTGATTTTGATTTTTAATAAAATCTTGAAAAAATATCTTCTCACGAAATAAAAAAATTAGAAAATCTTTTATTACATTTCAGTTCAAAAGCTTTTTATGACACAAAATATAAAATATAAAAGGCAAAAGCTACTCCAATGCGTCTAAACTATAGGTTAATTCTTAAGTATACCACTAAACTTTTTTGCGGTCAATTATATCTCAAACTTTTATATTTGACATAAAGGCTTAATGTCGTCTAAATTGTTAATGAAAAATGGTGATATAGCCAGTGACATTTTGTTTCTTTATTTTTTTTTGAAATTGTACCCCTTAAAGCTTTCTCATTCATTTCAATTGTACCCTAAAAATGTTGATATCAACATTTTTAGTTAATAATTTAGACAACCTTAAGCTTTGGAATATAATTGAGTCAAATGCATGTAAAACTTTAGAGGTATAATTGACTACATACAAAATATAGAGATATAACCGAAACTTACCTCATATATAATTTGAGGGTATCAGAGGTGTTTTTATTAATGTAAAAGAGTTTTATACGTTTCGACAATTTTAAAAATAATGCAGTTCAAACCAATGTTATCAGTACTGGACAGTTTGATCGGTCAAACTAAAAAATGAGTTGTTCAACCCTAAAAATCGTTTTGACGATTGAGCTGCATTAGATCATAAATAACCAAACAAACCTTAGAATTTGTTAAAGCGTGATTCACTAAAAAAATTTCATCTATTCAATTTTAAAATTTTATTTTGACCTCTCATATATCAATATTTTTTCAATTTAGTCTCTCAAAAAGTTTTTTTTAATTATTTCTTAATTTTTTTTCTTTATTTAAATTCTCAAAAATTATTGTGATCCATTTTAGTCCATCAATATAAATTATTAGCATAGCTGATTCACACATTCTTTTGTTCCTTTGAAGTTCAAATACATCGAAGACATAACAAAAAATGATCTAGCTATATATAGTCCTTGTGATTGGTTGTCCATAGTAGTAGCTTACGGACATCCTATAAAGCACCCTCCACGTGGGACAAAACCATGGTCGTTTGGCACCGTTTTAGCATAACCTTTCGACGTATTCGGCCACTGTCTTAGCTTTGTTTGGATATTACAATTTCCAATCTTTACTTTCTCGAGAAAACCTACATTTTGGTCCTTGAATTGTTACTTAGTCAACAATTTAATTTCTGAATTGTAGAAAAATACGAATAAGTCCCTAAATTTTACACCACCGTCAACCTTTTGGTCCATGAGCTGTTAACCGTTAGTTAGTCTGACGACATGGTCGTTTAATGATGACGTGGTAACGTTAAATGGTTATGTGGTCTCCAAATCAACTGTCTTACTTAGATTCATTTTACAACTTACACATAATAAAAAATAATTTTGAATTTTCATCCATGTCTTCCATCTACATGCCTCTCTCACTCGCCTCCCTCATCCTCCCCCACACGCACATGATCTCCATGCTACACATCACCATCTTCGATGTCACCGGCGAGCATTGACCTTAACTTCACTTGTAAGTCTCTCGGCAGGTTGTGTTGTTGCACTGACACTGTTGTCTAGCTCGAGAGATTCATTGCCCGCCGTCCGATTAGATTATCACGATCCATCTCAGCCTTAGCCCCTCTTCGAACTTTGTTCGCACTAGAAATCTCATCGGAGCTTGAATTGCGACTTCTAGTTCGACTGTGTTGGTCCGGAACGAAGAGCTCCTGAATCAACTAGAGACCGTCTCGATCTTCACCACGCTAGAGAGTAAGAGATTCTGTCAATAGTAAAGATCCACCACTGAGAACACTATAGGTGTACGATCCATTTTAATTTTTAAATTACTTTTTATGATGTGAAATGAATCTGAGTAGGACAATTGATTTGAAGGTCACATAACTATTTAACGTTGCCACGTCATCAGGCTAACTGGCGGTTAACAGCTCAGGAACCGAAAGGTTGACGGTAGTGTAAAATTCAAGAATTAATTCATATTTTTTTACAATTCAGGGACTAAATCGTTGACTCAGTATTAATTCAGGAACCAAAAAGTAGGTTTTCTCTTAACAAGTGTTCCAAAGTCCAAACACGCCCTTAGCTTGAGGACAGAAATGTATTTCACTATTTCCTCCTCGCAGGCTAAGAGAAGAAGCCAAAGCTTCATTCACCTTTTTCTTTTTGGCAATTGGATTTGAATCTCTTATTCGCTTGACGTGAGATCTTCAACCAGGTGAGCTTTCTCCTCCTCATCCTCCTCTTCTGCATTTGGAAATCCATTTTGAAATTAATTGTCGTTGGAAAGGCTCGATCGATCGAGAAAGAATTTCTATTCGTGGTTTTAGCGGGAATTTTTTATTTTCGTTTTGTGATTTGGTCGAGTTCCGAGTTGTTTCGATGATTTGAACTTAGTATTGCTCCAATCAATCTAGGAAATCCTAAAATGTAACGGATTGAACGTAGTCTCTAGTACTGTGTTAAAACGTCGACGAATTGTAGTTATGAGCGCTAATTGATGATTTCTGAGAATCGGATTTTGGCATCCAAACATGAGCATTCATTGATGATTTCTCGAATGCAATTTTTTTTTCCCTGTGTACGTTGGGTATATAAGGTTGTTATTGTTTTCAGTGGGATAGAATTCCTGTACCGATGGAGAAGGCAGATCCAGGGCAGAAGTTGTACACTCGTATGCGACTATGGGAATTTCCGGATCAGTATATAATTGAGCCTACAGATGGTTCTTCTGGCTCTTCTTTGACTGTGAGTCGAGTGGATGGCTCAATGAAGCTCATTGGTTAGCTGTTCCTCTGTCTCCTGGCTTCTGCTCTGTGATTCATTTTGCAAATCGTCCTTCCTTTCTTCTTCTTCTAACTCGTTTTTTTCCCCCTTTCTCATCCCCTTTTTGCTTTGCCAGATGGGATTCCCGAATGCAGCTCTCTTCGAGTTCCTAAGATTTATACAATTTTTGGTGTGGTTGGGATGTTAAGGCTTTTGGCTGGTAAGCAATGTTTGGAGATACTTATTATTAGTTGCTGATTTATTTTGTTGATGGAAGTGATTAAATATTCATTTTCTTTTGATAAACTACTTTTTTAGATAGTTGTTTATGCTTGTTTTAGAGAGAATGAGAGATCATAGCTGAGAGTCCCAGATGATAGATAAAAATTCTATTGGCACACAAATGAAAGCTAAAAGAGAATAAAGTTCAAACTTCAAAGGATACATTTATAGGAAAAGGGAAGTTATATTTTTAATCCCTTCTTTATTTGAAAGGCAGTGAAAATGAAGATCATGTTAGATATCCATTTATAAAGAATTAAAGATTACCTTTAACTTTGCTATGGTTTCAGGCAGTGCACGAAACCTGTAGTCTTTTCATTATTTGGACCTGTGATTTTGATCATGATAGCTACCAACAATTTTTTTGTTTGGATCTAATCTACTTTCTTCATGAACTTCCTCATTAAATAAGAAATATTTCTTTTAATCTCATGGTATCAATCTGGCTTATCTTTTTAATTATAGTATACTTGCATTATTTTAGGATCTTATTTGCTGGTTATAACTGAGCGTGAATGTGTTGGATCTTACTTGGGGCATCCGATCTTCAGAGTTAAATCCATGAAGGTTTTTCCATGTGATCATTCTCTTAATAATACCCCTGCTGAGCAGGTAAAGCTTTAACAACCTACTTGATTATTTATTTATTTATTTATACTTACTGTCCACTATATGTTTGGAACTCATGATGCTTGTACCATATTTGGCAGAAGAAGACAGAGGTGGAGTTTTCCAGGCTTCTAAATATTGCAGAGAGGACTCATGGTCTGTTTTT
This sequence comes from Chamaecrista fasciculata, assembly GCA_003254925.1. Classification (NCBI taxonomy): domain Eukaryota; kingdom Viridiplantae; phylum Streptophyta; class Magnoliopsida; order Fabales; family Fabaceae; genus Chamaecrista; species Chamaecrista fasciculata. Next base: position 23,587 of record QANZ01014027.1, read on the forward strand.
CTCCTATGAGACCAATTTAACACTGAGGTAAACTTCACATTTTAGCATTAATCCAAGTCTAAAGTCATATCTGGAATACAGTAGGTTTTGATTCTCACCTTTGCTTCCTTATATATAAAATTAAACTAAGACATCAGAGAAGGAAACATCATACTATATAATATTCAAACATTGTCACTTTGATTTGTCAGAGGGGGAAATCTGTAAACATTTAGAAAATACTTCTTTTGTTTATATTATTCTATTGTATACTACTTTTAGGATGGCACTGAGAATGACCTTGCATCAGTCTTTGGTGTTAAATGGTTCAATCATACTATAGTCTAAGAACGTTTTGACTTTCTATAGAGAAAAAAGCATGTATTGAGAGCTTCATCTTGTATAACGGACAATTATACTGATGTCAGAAAAGGCACAGTCACATAAGGATCTTTACTTTATAGAGAAATGAACTGATTTTTCACAGGTCAGGTTTAAACTCGGTGGTCTGCAGATCGCTAATTTTAAGGATAGGAACTTGTAACTCTATTATTGATTTTTTTTTCCTTTCCGAAAAGAGGGACTAATTTTGTATTTAGGAATATTGCTACATGAGGGATGATCCTAGAATCTTTGATTTAAGGTTTTATTTTTGTGGCATTAATATGTAGTACATTTATGTGAGAAAATAATTCAATGGCTTTTAATTATTAAAAAGAACAACTTTCATTGTTATAGGTGCTGTTCCCTCCAACGTTATTTGCAGATCACCTTATCTACTAGGCATCTTTGTAAAATGATGAGAACAATGATTCCTTGACTGCTCTGTCAAGGGATTGCTGAATTTATGGTCAATAATTAGGCATGATTGTGGGTATGATATGGAGAAGTTAATATTGTTCCAATCTGTGGACTCGTAAAAGCATCTTGGACTCAGATCCAAACCCAAATGAGTTGCAAAAATCAGTCCCTTTCATTTGTATTTTCAAATCCCTAGATTTGCAGTAAGAAGATCTTAAAAAAGTAATTTTTTTTCAATTAAGTTAATACTTGTTTAAATTTTTTTAAATTGAGGTAATAATCTGACAGTTTTGTTTCTAAGTAAAATTTTAAAGATATTTTACCTTTTATTTGCAAGTTATTTGAAAACCAGAACAAGATATCATCAATTGTCGTGCTAAAAAGATATTATCAATTTTTGTTTTAAAAAAATTAATAGATGATTTCACTCGAAATTTAAAATTTTAATAAATTTTTTGAAGGAAAATAATTTGAAATTAAATTTGATTTAAAAAAAAACTGCCAATAAGCAGTTTATGTGATCTGTCATTTTTTCATTGTCTTTATCTTCGATCAGTTCATCTTCATCATATTAATGTTAGTTTGATATACTAATATAATATTACGTTTAAGATTTTTTTATCTTACTTTTGAGTTTTTTTTTTAAAATAAATGTTTGGTAAATGAAAAAAAATGGAGAAAGCAGTGTATATTAAGCTGTTATGGGTTGAATTTGTGTATCTCTTCCCTAGACTGACTCAGAAATTCACAAAAAGAATCTGCATTCCTGGACTCTGACATTTTTAGTACCCATATCTGACCTAAAGGATAACATTTCCATATTTGAGAGAAAAATCTTTCTATGCAAAATATGGAATTAAACAATTTGATTGCTAACGAATTTGGAGGTTAAACTTATTCTGATGCTAAACAAATAAATCTTGAAGAATCCTAGATAAAATATTTTGGATTGCTGGTACTTTCATTTGAGAGACATAATAAAATGTAAAGATGCATTATTGATATTGTGTTTAATAATATGTCATGCATTGCAGTGCCCAGCGATTGAATGACCTAGGTGATGAATCTAAATTGCTTCCTCTTTGGAGACAGGTAATTCACTACCTTTTGTTTTACCACAATATTACTGGCTCGATCATACAAAAATAATATGATCTACAGGTTTTGCCTAATTCATGGGTGGTTACTCTTGACACCTATATAAAACATCCAGTAAAGAACTATGGATTAATCCCCTCAATTTTCAGTTTGCCCTAATATTCTGCTTATGTTGCCAAATTCTTTATTGCAGTCAGAGCCTCGATTTCTATGGAACAATTATATGTTGGAAGTGCTCATAGATAACCAGGTGTGCTTATTAAGTGAAATTTTTTGCTACTTGTTGATCAGTTTGGTATTCATACGTTTTTATATAGCTAACTAAGAAACTAATATATGTGTGATCTTTTGCATGCAGCTTGAGCCTTTCTTACTTCCTGTGGTTCAAGGCAGTATCCTTATTTTCTTAATGCTGTTCTCATCATTTTATGTTTATGGATCAATTTTTTTTAAAAAAAAAAATTGGGAGAGGGAGGGTTGTGGATAAAAAATTATTCTGCATTTTTTTCTCTGTTATGTTTTGTTTGGCTATTTGCAATTTTAGATTGTTTGGTGCATGAGTCACTTAACTACTTTACCCTGGGTTTTTTCCTTAACAGTCATCAGGTTTTCATCACTTTCAGTCAGCCATCGGGAAAGATATTATTGATGTCACTTTGATTGCCAGGAGATGCACAAGAAGAAATGGTATTTTATTATTTATTGCTTTTCGAAAAAGCTCTACTTCATTCCTTCTTGACTGTGCATGTGTAGTTATCATTAGTTGACATTTTTTTACCATTTACAGTATCACTACCATTTAGGTCATGAAATTAGTGAATGGTAAATTTGTGGTGATAATGAAATGACAAGCTATATCACTGAAGTTTCCTATTATTTACAGCATTTTGACTGACCACTCTTCATTTCTGTGAATCAATAGAAACTCAGCCAAATTGAAGGGGAAATCACTGAAATAGTTTGTGCTACTCAATAATTGTGTCATATGCAGGTCTAAGTTGCAAAGGGGAAATTGCTGAAGTAGTTTGTGCTACTCAATAATTGTGTCTATGGTGGTCTAAGTTGCACCGGAAGTAGTAATTTTGTAGTAATCTTCACTGGTAAGTAGAAAAAATTTGTCGAAACGGTGAAGATCATGTCCAAGGGAATTTATGCCTTAGCATGAACACAGATTATTAACTTGAGGTGTGAGAGCAAGTTTTGCTGGGTCAGGATAGATTCAATCAGTGTGTTGCAACACACAAACTTCTGAACTAGTTAGACTTTGGCATTAATGCACTGGCTTCAGGTCTTATACTTTACATGATCCAATCAAAAGACTTTTGTTTACACATATTGAGGAGGAAGTAAAAGCATTTGCTTCAGAATTTAACTCGATGTGCCACTCAAAATAACCTCTTTGATGAAAGAATAGGGAAATTTTAACTTAATTTACTCCATCTCACACATAAGGTCGAGGGAATAACTCACTTCGTTCTATGTCAGTCTTTGATTTATACCTCTAACATTAAATGTTTCTATTGAACAGCATAATCTTTTGTGTTGTTTGGTTGATGAACAAAACTAAATTTTCTTATCCTCTATTTACTTTTTTTTTCCCTTCTCTTAATGATTTGTTTTTTAAATAAAATCTAATGTGTCCAAATATGATTTGCATTTTCTGTAAGGTACTCGGATGTGGAGAAGAGGAGCTGATCCAGATGGCTATGTCGCTAATTTTGTGGAAACTGAGCAAATTATGCAGTATAATGGGTATACAGCATCATTTGTTCAGGTAATGCTATCTGTTGCTATGTGACATTATGAGTTATGACTACCGTATGTTGGGCTTGCCCTGCAAGGTTTTGGTATCCTAGTTGAGAACAGAAACTCTAATCCTAAGGGATGATCATGTTTGTTTAACATTATCTCTTACAGTTAGAGGAAAGTTAGCCACGTTTTAATTAATTAACTAGGGCTATCTTATTAAGATTAAAATTTTGTTGCTGACAACAGATTTTGTTTTATGTCCAATAAGTTCACTGAAATATTCATTGCCAGTCTGAATTACTACTTCTATCCCTCTAAGGATGCGTTTGGTTTAAGAAAATGTTTCTTGTTTTCATTTTTGTTTCTATTTCCGAAATTCTATTTTCATTTCTAAATTTTTAATATTTGAGAAATATGTTTGTTTTATAAAGTCAAAAAGTCAAAATTTTGTTCTTTTCCATATTTAAATTATGCTACTTTGAATAACTATACTTTTTATGTGCTTTTGAGTTTGATTATTACTAACTGATAATATTAACATAATTGAATATTTTACTTTTGCGTAAAGTTGCAAAATATCACAAGTTTGTTTTTAGAAATACTGAAAATGTTTTTCTGACGTCTCTTGTATTCATCCTATTTAAGGAAACATTTTCAAGAAAACTGTACAAAACACATTTGTAATCATATTTTCTATTTTCAGTGAAAATGAAAATAAGAAACAGAGTAACCAAATAGGCCCTAAATTTCTGCCACTATCAGAGGTTTCCTGGTTGCTGGCATATCAAAAAAATGCTTTTAAAAGTAAATGATTCTTTAATAAGCTTTTCATGTTTTAAAAGACCTTTAAGTTCTGCTTGGTAATGTAGTGTAATTTGAATAAAGGGAAAGGGAAAGGAACAAAATTATTAGTGAAGAGTAATGCATGCTTTCTTAATAAGGGAGAGGAATCCAAAGGAGGTAACAGTTTAGTTATTACTTTGTCACTATTTTCCTTCCATTATCAACAAGTCATCTCTAATTTAAAAATAAAGTGACTTTGGAATACTTTGGTTAAAATAATTAAGTTATATGATATGATTGCTTTACCTCCCAGTTTTATCTACATTACTATAGAAAGGTAGACTGTTCGTTTCCAATTGTACCCCTTTAAGTTTACTATTTTGCTTTCTCTTTTATGAACTATCCTTTATTCTCTCATTTTATCAAGCACAGAAACTCAACCTAACATGACCAGTGCTTATTTCTTCCTAAATCTTGATGATGTACTGGTGTCATATGTCTGTTCAGGTTTATCTTGACTTTCCGACTTTTTGGTGGTAGAGTTGGAAAGTTACTCTATACTCCCAGGTCTAAATATTTAAAATGAAACTGCTTTGAGATGAAAGGAAATGCCATCACTTCATCTTTGTTATGAGCGGGATACTTATTTGGCTGTAATGATCATGATAGTTAAAAGTAAACTGATTTTTCATGGACATTCCTTGAATTTTTAAGATTACAGTGAAATGGGGTGGTGAGTGATAATATGATACAGAAGTACAAGACAATTTGGATAAAGCTAAAACAAGGAAAGCTGGGATGCTTGCTGTCTATTATTCTGTGGGTTGAATGTTTTACTGTAGTTTATACCACCAATAGCATGTCATTTAAGCTAGGATCTAAATTGGTGTCACATGGGAGCCCTCTTTTTTATCTTTTGTAGGTCCGTGGTTCAATTCCATTGCTATGGGATCAAATTGTTGACCTGACATATAAACCAAAGTTCGAGTTAGTGAGAGTTGAGGAAGCTGTAAGTTTTTAATGATTTTTTTTATGTTTCACTTTACATGTAAAGTGCTGTATTTATATGACTTTCAGCATGCTAAATTATGCAGCCTCGAGTCATGGAGCGGCACTTCTTAGATTTAAGAAAAAAATATGGGTCTGTCGTAGCTGTTGATCTTGTCAACAAGGTGAATATATTTTTCATTGCATAATGATTTTCTTAGAATGCATATCTGATGGTTGAGGTTTCATGAGATGAATGATGAATTGATGATAGTAGTTTTTAAATTAATTGTGAACTTCTTAAGCAACTGAGGGCTTGTACCATCTGGTAAATATTGTATACAGTATGTGAACTGAAATACATACAAATACATACCACGCATCTGTGAGGTTATATCTTTTGTAAATATGCATAAGGACTTTTTATATATGAGAATTCATATATTTAAGTGTCTTTTAATTTTCACCTTTGCATCATATTAGCATGGAGGAGAGGGGCGGCTGTGTGAAAAATTTGGAAGTACGATGCAGCATGTGGCCAGTGATGATGTAAGGTAAAAATTTCTTTCAAAAAACTTTTTGATCGGTGTATTTACATTCTTTTGGTTCCATTTTATTTTGTTCTTATCTATCCCTTTCTCTTTTGTCTAGATACCTGCACTTTGATTTCCATCATGTCTGCGGGCACATTCATTTTGAACGCCTCTCTTTCCTTTATGACCAAATTTCAGATTTTCTTGAGAGAAATGGGTACGATCACTTTGGTTAATCTTTCTGATGTAAATTTACTTGGGAGTTTAGTAAACAATTTTATTTAAACTTTCATTGATCTTATTATATTTATAATCAACTTGTGCGTGTAACTCTGCCTTGAAAGAGTAATAAAGAAATATGATCCCTCTTTGCAAATTTGTTTTGGAATTTTAGATATCTTCTATTGAATGAAAAGAAGGAGAAAATGAAGGAGCAAACAGGAGTTGTTAGGACCAATTGTATTGATTGTCTAGACCGAACAAATGTAACTCAGGTTTGTTTTTTTTTATTATTATGTTTTTTAAATGGTGTCAAGTATTTTGTGCTTTAGCTGCTAACCAGCACATATTTTGAATTTTCTCTACCTGCCAGTAAGAACACCCAGTCCTCTGATATGTCTGTTCTGTAATTACTCTTTCACAAATGATTAATAAACTCTATTGCATGGAAATTATATTATCTCATTAGATTTGTTATGTTTTTCTCTGGTTGTTTAAGGGAGTGTTTCCAGTCAATATGCATCCCCGTGCTTAATTTGGTTTTTTTTATTGTTCTGATCTACGTTTTTTCCTTACTGATTTTTATAATTCTTCTTAATATAATTCCATTTGTTTTATTTAAAAAATTAACATACCCTCTGGTTCTTTAATTTGACATCAGATAAACATGATCGGGAAATTTGCTTTTATATTTTGTTCCCCATAAAATAAAAGTGACAAGAAAAATTGCTTTGATCCTTCAATTTGTTTAAGTGGCTGATTACATGATTTTATCATAAAAAAGTGTGAATGTGTGTAAATGCTGACCATAACTAGTCATCATTATTGTCAAATTATTTATGATGTGTTCATGAATCATGACATTTGGTTCCTGTTTAATAATGTTCAAATATGGATGCAGAGCATGATAGGCCGAAATATGTTGGAGTTCCAACTTAAAAGGCTTGGCGTATTTGGCGCTGAAGAGACCATTGACCTACATCCAAATCTAGATGAAAACTTTAAGATTAGTAAGTGTGTTGCTAATTTCTAAATATTATGGTCATCATTTGATATATTCAAACCTACTTGGTTTTACAATAAAGCCAAGATCCTATTTCTCATAGCTTTTTTATGACCAGTCTGGGCTAATCATGGGGATGATATAAGTATCCAATATTCAGGCACACCGGCTCTTAAAGGAGACTTTGTCAGGTATTTTCTATGAACATGTCCAAAGCTCTTTTTATGTTTCTTTTACTGAAAACAGAAGATATATTATACATTTAGTAAAGTTTTTCCTTTCTTGAATTGACATTAGAGTGGTATCATTGTAAATTTTCATTTGCAGAGTTGCATTAGTTTTATGTTGACTGTACTGTAAAACTCAAAAACAATAGGGAAACCCTATCTTTTATTTTCTTCCCTTATTTGCTCTATGTTGGCTGTGTTTCTAATATTTCAGACATTTTCTGTTTTCTTCTTCATAAAGCCTATCTATTGTCTTTGTAAAGGTAGGGTTTCCCTACTGTTTGAGTTTTACAATACAGTCAGTAGAGGTTCCATCATCAATAGTTTACGTTAATGACTTCCTTGTGTGACTTCTTTATAAAAGTAATGCACCGAGATTTTGGCTTTATGATGTGACAATTTTTCTCAAACTTTGGAAGCTTTTGTTTGCTGTTATTATATCATAACCTCCATTCCTTTCCCTTTAATTTATTGATTTTGGTGGATGCAGATTTGGGCACCGCACAATGCAGGGAATAGTCAAAGATGGCATTAATGCTCTTCAACGTTATTATTTGAATAACTTCTGTGATGGAACAAAGCAGGTTTGTTGACCTGATTTCTAACTGTATGCATTGATACCTTTAGATGTGGTCTGAACATTTGTGGGATTCTACTAAGTCACAGTTTTCTTGAGTTTAACTTGACGGGTCTTGTTATTATGCTTTAGGGGATACTGCCTGTTAATTTAAAGTTATTATCTTATTACTAGTATTTATGTGACTTGTTGCTGGCTTTTTTATTTATGTGAAGGACGCAATTGATCTCCTACAAGGACATTACATAGTTTCTGTGGGCAGAGATATGTCTTCCTCTGCTCAGAAGAGAGGAATTGAAGCTATAGCTGTGAGTACAAAAATACAAGTTATATATTGTTAACAATAGACGTTTGAGGAATCTAACTTCTGTGGTGTGTCTAAGTTCATTTTGATTACAGACAATTAACGAACCTTCTTGTTTTTAATTTCCTGTTTTGGTTCCTTGTTAGACAAATTGTGAAACACGTTTTCCTTTCAAGGTTCACAGAAGTTGGTCCTAGCCTTCATGGAAGTAAATACCACATGTAGCCAAGCAGTTCATGTGCTTTTCCATGCTTTATTGGTTTAAATTGAGACCTTTATTTCAAAATAAGCAACTTCTTTTTAATGTGTCAAAGTAAATTCGGTAATTTTTTTTTCGCATCCAGCTGTTCATTGACATGAATGCTTGGAGAAAAATGTTAGGCTCATATACAAAGTTTTTATATTTCTTTTAGATTCTCTAATTCAAAGATTACCCTTTTTGTTTCTTTTTTCTTTGCAGTCCTTTCCTCTGGCTTTCACTCTGGTTATGACTGGATTTATTTTTGCAACTATGTCATTGAGACAAGGTGAGTTGACCTTTGTTATTTCTACTTAAAGAAAATTCGGAGAGAGAGAGAGAGAGAAATTGATTCTTGATGACACGCTATGATATTTTCATTTAGGAAAGCAAGAGAAGAGAATATGGAGAGGGGGTGGAGTTGATAGTAGGGCAAGAAGAGAGAAAGAATAGTAACATTCTCTTAGTATACATCAATTCATTAAAAGCTTAGAACTAAGTCACGCAATAATCCTTCATTGGGCAAGCAGAACTATCAGTATTCTTGATAAAGATACTAGGGGTATATTTGGATTGGGGATTAAGGAGAAGAAGGGAAGAGGATTGAGATCTATTCCCCTTGTTTGGAAAGATGAAAATTAGAGGGGAAGATAATAAGGGATTAATTTTATATCCCCCAATTCTCCTTCCCCTTCACAAATTCCAAATACCCCAAATTAGGGTATTTTGGATGATCCAAACAAGGGGAAGGGTTATGGAGACTTCCTCTTCCTTTCTTCCCTCCACTCCACTCCTAATTGCCAAACATACCCTGGAGGAATTTTATTTCAAGAAAGTTTAAGTATCCGTTTATTGGATGGAGGAAGGAATGAAAGGAGAAAACTAAGTGACAATGACAAGAAAACTAATTTATTGGAATGACAAGAAAAACTAATTTATTGGTGGACTGGTAAAAATTATATTAAGTAGGAATGTAGTGCCTGCTCAGGTCACATACGAACGTTGGGAATCTAAATTAGAGTCTAGAGTTTGTCACTAGGTATAAAATCTTTTCAAGAAATTATGGTAGAACATGTTTGTCTAGATATAATAGGGGAATCAATTTGCTTAGTTTTAAGAAAGTTTAAGTATCCTTTTGTCTTAGTAGTCTTCTGCTGCAACAGCGACCAATGTGAGGTTTCTAAATATCTTGGATAAAATGTAAATTTTTGTTCTTGAGAGATATTACACAACATGAAAACTTCAGAGTTTCCGGGAACACTGTTCTGACAGATTTTACTTTTCCTACAAATGATAGAGTGCTAAATTAACAATTTTGGTGCAAAATCCATGTCTCCAAATGATATATATGGTTCGCTGTTCCTACAGGTAAATACGATTTTAAGCACTTCTTCTTTTCCCTGATGTGGGCAAGCATTAGTTTGGGTATAGCAGCATTTGTGAGAGCCAACGGCCGTGCTTTCTGCAACCGACCTCGCTTACACAGGCCACGGTGTTGATTTCTACTTACATTCTCAGCATTTAAAATGTTCTCCATGAGGAGTCCAACTCAACAGACCATGCCTGAACAGGTCTTTGTCCTACACTTAGATTACTTTAACCAATTCAGTGGCTACCTAAATCTCTCAGCTTGCTGATTACTTTCAATATTATATTTATTCTTTGGTACTAATTATGTAGCTAGCTATTATTGTTTGTTTCCAAAATTTTGATTCATATGACAACATTCTAATTAAGTGAATGCTGCTTTGTCTGTGTTTTTCATGCCATTTTACTTTAACCCTCTTTGTATATTTTGGTTTTTCTTTGTGCTTGAAGCTGGAACCATGTATAAGGTTATTGTGAATCAAACTATAAGTTGTTTCTTTTGTATAATTTTAACTGATTGAATCCATGATTCATGTAATTGAACGAAACTTCTGATTTCAGCAGTTGTCAATAGCTGATTTTTTACGCTCCATGATTTCATCTTTTTTTGCTCATAAAGTAGTATTTTTATATTTCTCCCTCAAAACTCTTATAAGTTATATAACTAAAAATCTAAAATCAAATGTGGATCATGCGACAAAAAGAAAACAAAAAACTTTAAAAGTGAGGAAAGAGTAAAGATTGAACAGACATTTGTAGTTTTCACTAGAGTTGTGAGCATTTCGGGCTTTGCAAATAACTTTTTTTGGTTGAGAAAAATAGTAGTACTTTTGAGTTTTGACCCACAATTTTAAATATATACAAAGCTTTCAAATCTGATGAGTTTATGATCATTAAATATTGAACAATGTTTTAAAATTTGGCTCAATGGTACAACTGCTTGAATTAGTTGGATGACATTATATACTTGGGGCTCTCAATAGGCTCTCAGACATGTATAATAGTATAGATATTAAAACATTGAGAATTAAATTATATAATTTATATATAAATTTATAATATAATTCAAATTGTTTTAATTTAATACAGTGAGATACTAATACAATTTGAATCTATGATTTTGCACGGTTGCATCCATAGTCTATTTCTTAATTCATATTAACAACAAAGTACCGGACAGGGAATATATTCTAATTCTATTTATTTAATAAAATAAATTTTAACACAAATTTCAATCACTTTTTCAACAATTCGTTTTTTTATTTTTTTTTGTCCTTTTCAACCTCAGTCTTAAAGATTGGATGAGTCTTTCAAGAAATTTAAAGAGTAAAAAATTTCCATTAAATGGGAAAACCGTCATTTTTAAAAAAATGTTTCGAATTTCATTCTAACTCGATTCAAATTGGTCTAAGATGATTTACACTAATTTGACAAAGAAAACGGACTAATTACAGAAACTAGATCGTTCTTCATGTCCGGTGTCAGTTTAGGGTTTGGCCATAAGTATGGATTATGGACACTTTATTTTGAGGGTATGTCACTGTATTGGACATGTGTTTGTATCTTACACACATACGACACTCATACGATACGTATTTATGAATTTTAGAATATAAAATTATTTTTTTGTGACTTTAACGGGATAAATAATAGAAAATAATGACATTTAACATATATTATAATTTTTAAAGTTTTAATACAAATTTATGAATTTTTTATTATATATATATATAAATATATGGCGTGTTGTGTCATATAATTTTAAAAATTTGATGTGTTAGTGTATTTGTGTCCCTTTCAACAATGTTGTCAAGATCGAGATCTTACCTAACATTGAAAGAAGAGTAAAATAGATCGAATCATAAGATCAGATCGTATCTTACAAATTATAAAAAAGCTATAGATATAATTTATATATATACATAAAGTAACATAATAATTTTTAAATATCTACACAAAAAGTTTATTCATAAAAATAAATAACTAATATTTTTTTACAAAATATGTTTATCACTTAATTAATTTGAATGCATCAAAACATATTCATTTTATTTTTTCATTTTTTTCATTATATATACAAATAAGTAACGTAATTAATAACATAAAAATCATTTGTAAGTATAAAATTATTTAAGAGTTGTTATATTTCAATAAAATTGTAAAATCGATAATAAGATCGATGAGGTATAAAAATCATTTAGTTTAATTTAAATTCATTTTGAATTTGATTTTTTATTTAATAGAAATTCAAACTTAATCTAAGATATAATTAAGTTTGAAGTCATGTTTGATTCAATCTTGAATTTGTTTAATATTTAAGTTCAATTTAAATATGACTCAATTTAAGTTCAACTCTGGCTGAGGATCCTATCGACTTTGTCGGCGCCTTCTGCTTGAAGTCTCTTCTTCCCCACCAGATTGGTCCATGTCAGTACCACTCTTTGTATATATTGTGGTTGGGTATAGATAAGTTTTAATATGTTGCATATAGATCCTATTTCAGTCCATTTCATCTTATTTTGCCACATCATGATCCTAGT
>QANZ01014027.1:48209-67758 GCA_003254925.1 Chamaecrista fasciculata
CGTCGAATGGGAAACGAGGAACAATCCGCATTATCTAAAATTGATTGTAAGCATATGTACTTAATTATTTCAAACTTTGAAATTTGTATACAACTTTTGCAAGTTGTAACCATTAATCTGAACAAGACATTAGTGAATTGACGTTTTATTTTTCTAAACATGTACATTTTCAAGATTTGAGGATTAAAATACTTTAAAAATATAACCTTTTATTTTAAAATTTTTAATAGCAATTAATGGTCAGATGAAACAAGAAATGCTGGCTAATTAACAAAGAAATGTGTTAGCATACATACCATGATCCATTTTGATTCTCAAATTAATAACAATCAGCCACTATCTTTTTCATTAAGCATGTGTTAGCATATTTAACTTGACCTCCAACTAAATTAAAAACATTTAAATAATATTAAAGAACTTGACCAAAGCATTTATTCATCAATTTGGTGGACAAGATTGGACGAACAATTACTATAATTAATAAATTTACTCAACAAGAAAATCACCACCATCCAATCATCTTTAATAATAATAATAATAATAATAATAATAATAATAATAATAATAATACTTTAATTAGTATAATTTATTTTAAAAAAGAAAAATAAAACTCCATGAAATTCTATTCCGGTATATATTAAGAACTTCATTTTTTTAAAGAATAAAAAACATCATTAAATATAATCTAGTACATTAACGTATATTAAGGTAAGTTTCATTTTGATTTTAAAATTATTTTTTTCCTATTTTGATCTTTCAAACTTTCCTATTTGTTTTACCGTTAATTCAAAGCATGATTTTTTCGGATTTTTTGTCATTTTTTCTTTACCCGGACAACTCAAATGAACAATTGCTCTCTCATACATTTTATAATAAATGAGCTGGCAGAAAGAGAAAGAAAAATATTTTTTTATAGTCATAAATGAAAGATAAATTTGTAATTATTTTTTTTAAGAAGTAAAATTTTTCTTTCTTTAATTGTCAACTCACTTATTATGACATTACCTAAGATAGAGAAATCGTCTAAATCAAATGTCTAACTCGGAGATAAAAATAAAAACCAAACAAAATTATGTTTTGAACTAACATTTAAACAAATGAAAAAAAGAAAAATGTGATAAATCAAAATGGAATAGAATCAAAATGAAATTTATGAGAATCAATTACCATATAGTGGATCGCCCACTCCAATGCATGAGCAACCAAGCAATGAAAATTTAGAATTTTGATCTTAAAGAGATAAAACGTATAGTGACACTATAAAAGATTGAAATTTGGAGTTAATGAATGAGGAGAATTAATTAGTTGAAATGAAATAAGTACCTGCCATTCTCGAAAACCTTGCTGACTCTGAGGGTTCAATTTCTTGATAGCAACCATGATTCCAGATCCTGATTTTGCAGGCGAAAGGGTTTTGTGATCCAACCAGCCTTTGTACACTTTACCAAATCCACCTTCTCCCACCATACTATCTGTTTTGAAATTTCTAGTCGCTGCTTTCATCTCCCCAAAACTGAACACTTTCAACGTTGTTGTTGTTGTCGTTGTCGTCGTCGTCGTCGTCTTCGTCTCTGAAACTGAAACAGCATCATTATCCATATCATTACTTCCTTCCACCTTCACTACTTGTTCTTCATCAACACCATTACTATGTGGTTCATGGTGATGAGCCAGACAACCAAAGCAAACACCCATTAATTTTAATTTTGGTTACTAGCTCACACAAATTAATAACTTCAGTGAGAAAATAATCAAGAAATGGTATGGAAGAATTTGAGACTTGAGAGACGATTGAGGAGAAGAGAAACTATATATATAAATGGGAAAGTGTGTGCGCACGTACTAGCTTTTACTTTTTTCGATGTGTTGAACTTAAATCCAATAATTGTTGTCTTCTTTTGTAATTTATTTATTTATTTACGTGTTTGGCCGCCACGCGAACTTGTTAGTTTTTAGCTTTTACTTGGTAGCTTTATATATATTGGTGCCGCTTTTTAAATAGTAGATATTTGTACGATGATTACTATTAGTGAGAGCAAGCTTATTAAAACCGGACCGGACCGGCCGGTTGGACCGCGACTCGGTCCCTAGTCCGGTCCGATTTGAAGGACAAACCGTTTGTGCAGAGAATCGGTGAAGAACTGGGCTTGAACCGCCAAAACCGATAAGAACCGACGGTTTGAGGGGTTCAGCCGGTTCAGCAATTTTTTTTTTGCCTTCACTTGCCCAAAACGAAGTCGTTTTGGATCTGAATTTAAAAAAAAAAAATCGATTTAGGGTTTGTTTAGGTCTAAACTCGATTTCCTTCTTCTTCCCTCCTCAATTTTTCATTTTGGCCGCTGCGATTTCCTACTTCTTCTTCTTCTCTCAATTTCAATTTCCTTGTGTTCGTCGTCGTCTGTGTTCGCCGTCGTCTCACTCTTCGTCGTCGTCTCACTCTTCGCCGTCGTCTCACTCTTCGCCGTCGTCTCCTCGCCGCTGCGTTGTTCGTCTCCTCTTCGCCGCAGGTATTTGGGATCTTCTTCGTATTACTGGTTGCGCATGTATTCGGAACGAAATTCGCTTTTTTTATAATCTTTTTTCCTTTTTTCTGATCCGTGGGTGTGTTTGGAGTATTCATATGTATGTGAATTCGTTTTGATGGTTTCAGTTTTGGCGTTTTGACAACTGGTTCTGCTCTTCTCGCTGTAGATTATTACTGGGTATTTGTTTCTGTGTAATGAGCTTTTGTTGATTGATTAATTGATTGATTGATTGATTGCTTTTCCTTCTCTATTCGAATCGCTCAGGGACTTGTTTATCGTAGGCTGCAATACTAAAATTCAGGTATAAGGAGTTCTTGGTTCTTAAATGCATGCATTGCCTTATAATCGTGTTTGTTTGAAACTTGGCTTGATGACATTGTTGGTTTATTATGGTTTATTAAATTTTCCTATTGTGTTTGTTTGATTATGTTTAGTAATTTTTTATTTTGTTGGTCTATTATTTAGTAATATATTATTTATTAATTTATTTATTTAATGAACGGTTGAACCCCGGTTGAACCCCGGTTGGACCATTGAACCTTGAACCCCTCCCTCGACCGGTTCAATATCCGGTCCGATTTTAATAACCTTGAGTGTGAGTGGCGAAGCTTCATTCGTTTCGTTTTGCTGCTGTCATTGTAAAGATATCATGCATCTTTAGGAGCGTGAGAGTCAAGAGTGTGTCCAGGTCAACTATACCGCGTCACACGAGTGTTTTCGACTTTCCTAAATTGTTTGTTGTTCAGTCTCATTTTAATTTGTGAAAGATGATACATATATTAAACACACACAGTGTGCTTTATATATGTATTGGCCGTCACATAAAGATAATTTAAAATTTATAATTAATAAAAATTTTAAATTTTAAAAATTATTTTACTATATTTTATGATAAAAAGTTTAATTATTTTTATTATGTTCATTTTATTTCAATAATAATTTTTTTAATGGTAAAATGCATTTTGGTTTACTGTGATTAGGACCCAATCCACTTCAGTATCCCGTAAGACAAAATTTGACACTTTAGTACCTTGAGGTTTGCGCCGTTAGCACTTTGGTACCCTGTGGTTATTTTCCGTCAAGATTTAACAAAACATGCTGACGTTGCTCAATCGTAGCTGTCGATTTCTACTACATCTTATCCGTTAGTTTCTATTGCTGCTTAATTAAACTATATTTCACTCTTCAACAAAATTTCTTTTGTGCGTTTAGGTCCTCTCCCTTTGGTAAAACAAATCAAAACATAACAAACTAAAAGAATTGATGAAGTTTTCTACAATTTCATTTCAAGAACTACAAAGTTATTAAAAAAGAAATTGCAAAAAGATCGTTAGAGTTTTGATGAATCAAATCTTCCCTTTGTCATAAAACTTCTCTCAACCAAGTCCTTAATTAATCACATATTGAACTCAAATGTTTGTCATCTTTATCAGATTGGTCCTTGGGACACAAAAAACAACTATGTATCTCTATTGTTTGATTTATCTTCCATTTAAGGTCAAGAAACTTTTATATTTTTCAAAATAGTCTTTGGGGCACATTATGATAAGATTGATTTTCTAAAATATATAATCATAATTAATTTAATTATTTTATTAAATATACCAATTGAAATTAAATCACAAATATACTTTACTATTGATGTTTAAAATATTATACTGACAGCTAAATTTAAGTTAATAATTTACTAAAATAATTATATTTATTGTAATTATGTATTTCAAAGATAAAATATTGTAATTAGATCATCATATTTTGCTATCATATATAACTTACTGAATAACTTGCATGAAAAAATTATAGTTTTATTATAATTTCATAAAAAAATAAATATTTTAGTAATTTATTAAATTATTTAGTGAAAATAAATATTAATTATTTAATTTGTAAATTAATTAATGAGAATATTCTTCAAATTATTCAAGTTTATTTTCAAATTTTCATTTAAATAGTTGTATTTGAATATGGGTAGGACTATATTGCATTTATTTTCTAGATTTAGGACTGATATGTAATTATCTCTTTTTTTCTATTTCCAAACTTACATTTTGACCCCAAAAGTTTTTTTAATTTTTATTTTAGTCCTCAAATATCATGATCTATGGACTTTTTTTAAAAAAATTGAAACTATTTGGGGGCATTCTATAATTTTTGAAAAATTTTGTAAAGTTTATCTTCTCAGTTCTCACCATCGAACCACACATTTTTATGACTAAACTGTATTTTATTTTCCAAATTTAGAACTCATCTGTAATTTTATTCTTTTTTCAATATTTTTCATAATTACATTTTGACCCCAAAATTTTGTTATAATTTTCATTTTAGTCCTCAAATATTATGATCTAAGGATGTTTTTGAAAATTTTGAAACTATTTGGGGGCATTTTGTAATTTTTGCAAAAGTGATAACAAATTTCCATTAAATCTTGACGAAAAATAATTACAGGGTACCAAAGTGCTAATGACGCAAACCTCAGGGTACCAAAGTGTCAAATTTTGTCTTTCAGGATACCAAAATGGATTTGGTCCTAACCACAGGGTACCAAAGTTTATTTTACCCCTGTTTTAAATAAGAAAAACAAGAATGCTATGTTTAAATTGCTGGTGAAAGTTTAACTATATCTAACACAGGATCTTGGTTATGAATGTTTTTGTTAAAAACAAAATTGGAAGGAAAAATCATAAATCAAACCCTAAAATAAAGTGGTGGAAGCTAAAAGACGAATCACGAGAGCTTTTGAAAACAAGAATGCTAATCACATGTGAAGACATTAGAATTGTTGCCACAAAAGCTTTGGTTATTTCACTAGGTGTTAGACCAAAGGAAAAATAATCATGGTGGTGGGATGCAAACGTACAAGGTAAGGTTCAGGTTAAGAGGAATTGTTTTAAAGAATGACAAGCTAGAAGAAATAATGAGAGCTGGGAAAAATATAAGGTAGCAAAGAAAGACGTTAAGAAGACCGTGGCTGAGGCAAGAAACAAAGCTTATATATGAAGGGCTATACCACTCTTTAAGGATTAAAGTTGGGGAGAGAAAAGTTTCAAACTTGCAAAGAGTAGAGAGCGAAAGACAAAATATATTGATCAAGTGAAATCCATCAAGGATGAAGAGGGTAATATCTTAGTAAATGATCATGACATTCAAGAAAGAAGGAAGGATTACTTTCACAAACTTTTTAATGAGGGACAAACGTCTTCTTGGGATACAGATGTGATAAGTAACAATGAAGAGGATCTCAATTACAATTTCTATTGTAGAATCCAAGAGCAGGAAGTGGTACAAGGTTTGAGAAGAATAGATAATGGTAAAGCGGTTGAACTAGATAATCTACCAATTAAGGTGTGGAAAAGTTTAGGTATTCGAGCAAGGGTATGAGTTGGTTAATCAAGCTTTTTAATGTGATTTTTCATTCTAAGAAAATGCTAAATGAATGGAGGAGATATACCCTAATTCCAGTGTGTAAGAACAAGGAAAATAAACAGAGCTGCATGAATCACAGGGGATCAAACTCATGAGCCATATTATGAAATTATGGGAGAAGATTATTAAGCGAAGACTGAGGTTTGAGACGCTTATTATAGAGAACCAATTTGGTTTCATATCAGGAAGGTCAACCACAAAATCCATATACTTATTTAGAAAATTGATGGAAAAGTATTAGAGTCCTCATAAAGACATTTACATGATTTTCATTGATGATTTGGAGAAGGCTTATGATAAAGTACCAAGGGAAGAAGTTTTATAGAAGGCTTTGGAAAATAAAGGAGTTCATGTGGTATATGTTGGATAGTTTGTAATATTATCAATGTGGTTATTTTGGATAAAATAAATAAAAGTTATTTATGATAGGAATTGTGCCCTAGGGCCAATCCTTTTCTGTATATGTTATGAACATATGGATTAATTTATAGAGATAAATTAATGGTTTTCACATNATATGATTTATTTCATCAAAAGACATGAGAAGTCATTTTAATAGGTGTCTATTAATAATTAATAGACATATCCTTTCATTTGAAAAGATACATCTATCAAGTGGTGTCTTCCAATTACTAATAGACACATCTTTTATTATGAAGAGATCTAACTTTTAGATAGTGTCTTAGTAGTTAATAAACACATCTTTCAAATGAAAGGACATATCTTATGGATTATGTCTCTTGGTCAATTATAAATAGTGATCCAAACCAAACAAGATGGAAGACAAAATATAATACATAAAAGTATGAAAAATTCAATTCATAGGCTTTGTTGTATCTTGGAAGGGGCTTGCCTATTTTCCCCGGTGTATAGGCAATCAGTCTTCAAGGAAAGTGATCCGTCACGCCTCAAATCCATCCATTAATGTTTATTCTTCTATTCATCTCTTTCTTCTATTTCTTATTTTTTTTAACAGTATATATCCGGGCCATTAAAGACAGGTATAATGTGGTTACAACTTGTGTGAGAACACAAAGTGGAGCCAAGAAGGATTCTAGCTACTATAACCATAGGACTCCATCAAGGCTCTGCTTTCAAGAAATATGATATTTGATGTTCTCACTGAACATATACAAGGAAACACCAAGGTGTATGTTTTTTGCTGATGATATTGTCTTGGTCGGAGACTCCAAAGGTGAAGTCAATGTAAAATTAGAGAAGTGGATACAAGCTTTGGAGACATATGAGTTTTGTAACGGTAGGAATAAAACGAAATTTATGGTATGTAAGTTTAATGGAAGGGAAGTTGACCCTACAGATGTAGTGAAACTTGAAGATCATCTGATCCAAGAAGTCAAAAGTTTTAAATATTTGGAAACAATAATGCATAATAAATGGAAAATAGAAGAGGACGTTAATCATAGAATTCAAGTAGGGTGGATGAAATGGAGAAAGGCCTAAAGGGTTATTTGTGATAAAAAAAAAGTGTCACTTAAATTAAATGGAAAATTTTACCACCCAGTTATAAGACTCACTTTATTGTATGAAGTGAATGTTGGGCGATAGAAGGGCAACATGAGCAAAAATTTAACGTGACTTAGATAAGAATACTTTGATAGATGTGTGTTTATACTATAAAGGATAAGATCAGGAATGAGAAGATCAAAGAAAAAGATGGGGTAGAACCTATCATAGAGAAGTTGGTCGAAATATGCCTTAGGTGGTTCAGGCATGTACAAAGAAGACCAATGGAGGCTTCGGTACGGAAAGTTGACCAAATGACTGATATAATCCTATAATCCACGGGAGGGGAAGATCAAAGAAAACTATTCAAGAAAATATCTGGAAAGATTTATGTATTAATAACCTAATTGTAGACATGTTTGATAACTCTATAAATCTGAGTTATCTAGGCTTTATTTATGACTTATTTTAGAGGCTTTTATATTATTTTAATAAGATTTGAGTCTAGTTTTAGTTAAATGTTTACTTTTTCTATTTTTAGAGAGTTTTTAATATTTTAGTTATTTTAATGGTTTTTATTTATATTTTTATTAGTTTTATTATCATTGATAGAAATCAACTCTAATTTTAGTTTTTTGTTGTACAAGAATCAAATTTCAGCGGTTTAAAAGCAGATAAGACCGAAGGAGTTTGACCTAAAGTCATGCAAGAGCTTCTAGAAGGCAGTTTGGACTGAGCCAAAATTTGAGTCGTCATAATTAGCGACGACGCATGTAATAACAATTCGAAATAAGGAGTTTAAACTGTCTAGTTCTCATATATCAAAGCGGTTATGTGAAATTCGAGGAAATTTAAGTGCGCCAAAATTTGAGCCGCCGGCGCACTATGACAACATAGTCCCAAATTTGGTCTATAAATAGATCTAAGCATTCCAAGCATTTTATCCTTCAGCGATTTTGTCATCAGACATCGTCTTCATCATGTTTCTTTAGGTTTTCTTCGTAAACACAAGTATGTAGCGAGGCGAAGGCAAGAAATTTAGTCTATTCCATAATTATGATCGTGGTGGAGCTGATGGTGGAGTCAAAATCCAGATACAGAGATCCAAACTGCAGAGATTGACAACCTCAACCTTCGAGTTTTCTAGTTTGCTTATTGATTATTCTCTCTCTCTCTCTCTCTCTCTCTCTCTCTCTCTCTCTCTCTCTCTCTCTCTCTCTCTCTCNTCTCTCTCTCTCTCTCTCTCTCTCTCTCTCTCTCTTTTATGTTCTTAATTATGAGTGGCTAGATTTCTTGTTTTCTCCAGGGTTGTGAACTATTTGATGATGATATTTAATATTTATGTTTTGATGATTTTTTTGGTTCTGTGTCCTTAAATTCAATTATTTTGTTTTAATTGTTCGACCTTGATTAGCTACCAAGGTACTAGGAAATCTTAATATGTGCTCTAATTAAGACTATTAAGATAGGCCATAGTTTAATTGCTCTTAGACATCGATTTATTGCATGGACGATTTATTAGTGTTTGTTAGTAGGAGGAATGTATCTGTTAGCCTAAGAGAACTCATTAACGAACTTGAATTTAAAGCATTAAAGTAATTTTAATCCCCATAAGATTATAGGTGGATTAGTTATATTTAATAGGCTTATTTGTATTTTAACGAATCTTATAAGTATTTTAGTGTTTGGGGTTAGTTTGATTCATAATGTTTCCTATTATCATCAACAAAGATATTTTATTGAACCAAGTAGGAATCAAATCTAGGGAAGTCTTCAATTCGTGAATTATTCGTGTTTACTTTGTTCTTATTGTTTTTATTCTCTTATTTGTTTTCCAAAACCTCAATCACTTTTGTTTGCTCAGATTAATCGAAATGATACAACACTATGCTTAGAATAGTATTCCACCTTTAAATTCCCTGTGGGACGATACCTGGTACTCAAGTTTATATACTATTTTCGATAGTGTATACTTGTACTAGGGATTTATAAATTTAAAACTTATCTATTTTTCTTATCAAAGAAAACCTCCATCATTGTTCAAATATAGAACATGTTGACGTTAATTGATCCATATAGCCAACTCTATTTAATGAGAAAAAGTTTTGGTTATTGTTGTTGTTGTAGTAATTTTTTTTAGTTAAAGTAGTGGCACATTGCAATGCATCCTTCTCATGCAGTTGCCAAAATACAAAATTTGACCAACTTTTACTCTTCGGCCTTCAACCATGCGACTAATCGTGATAAGAATTTGGCATTCATGACCATGGAGAGGTTTATAAGCCTCATATGGTGGGTACTAGTTATATGAGTAATACTAATGTTGATAATATGTTGTTTGTGCTTTAACTCTCTTCTCTTCCTATGTTTACTGGGGGATATCATTTTTTTCTTATCTGTCTGTTTTTGCTCTTATTAAAAAAAAAATCTATATATTATCATAGAATAAAAGTTCATACAATGGTTGTAGCACTAGCCTATATGTTTCCTAGGAAATAGACGTGGCACACTCACAAGCATTGGATCGTTTGAATGGACTAGATGAAGAGAACTTTAGGGAGAAAATTTAGGGGATTTGGTCTCCATTTCATAAATAAAAATTAGTGAGAGAGAAGGAATGATGATGAAATTGCTTGATATGGCAATACTACGTTAATGAAAAGGTATATAATGTTGTACACTAGGGCAAAAAGTAAAAAGCTACATAACAATCCTAACAAACTTCTCCAACTAATACAATACAAACACTACAACAATGAAAGAATACACCAAACCAATAAAAACATGCCAGTTGTACACTATACATAATTTTACATCCCCCCCCCTCAAGTTGAGCACTAATGAAGATTCAGCAGGACCAACTTCGAAATTAAAGTGGAGAATCGAGGCCCTGGTAGAGGTTTGGTAAACAAATCGACTAACTGTTCATCAGAAGACACATGATGTGGAAGAACAAAACCTTTGCTATATTGTTCACGAACCAAATGGCAGTCTATATCAAGATGTTTTGTCCTCTCATGGAAAATGGGGTTCTTCATGATGTATAAAGCTGCTTGATTATCGCATCACATCGGAATAAGCTTAGTGGAAGCTTGATGAAGATCAATGAACAAATAATCCACCCACATGAGCTCACAAACGGTGGAAGATAAACTCCAGTACTCTACTTCAGCAGAGCTTCTTGATACAGTCACTTGCTTTTTGGTCTTCCAAGAAACAAGTACAAGGAAGATACAATATCTTGTGATAGAGTGCCTAGTGTCCTTGCAAGCTGCCCAGTTAGCATTGTAGTAAGCTTCAAGACTAAAAGATGAAGAAGACTGCGTAGTAGATGCAAGATAAAACAAACCAATAGCTGGATTTTCTTTAAGGTATTTGAGGATATGCATAGCAGCATCCATATGACATTGATGAGATTCACTCACAAATTGGCTCAACTATTGAGTGGCATAAGTGAGGTCAAGGCGTGTAAAGCCAAGATACAACAAGCAACCAATGATCCTTCTATACTGCTCAGGGTCTGCAAGTATTGTATCTTTAGAGGTTTTAAAAATAGGATTTTCCGCCATTGGTGTAGAATTGGATTTTCAACCTGTCAAGCGCATATTGCAATAAATCCAAGGCATATTTTCTTCGATTTATGTAAATTCCTTGAGGAGAGCGAGCAATCTCCAAACCAAGGAAGAGCTTGGCTTCTCCAAGATCTGTTATAGTATAACATGATGAAGAAACTTCTTAACAGAGGTAATTTTAGCAAGTGAAAAACTTGCTATGAGAATATCATCAACATATATCAGTAATATGATCAAAGTAGCAGTTGTACCTCTATAAAAGAGACAATGGTCGTGAGGGCATTGTTTAAAACCAGCACTGTGTAGCTTATGGGTGAGTTATATGTTCCATTGTCGTGAAGGTTGCTTCAAGCCATAGAGACTCCTTTTGAGTTTACAAACATGACCATCTTGAACATTATAGCCTGGAGGAGCTGACATGTAGATATCTTCATCCAAATGCCCATGAAGAAAGACACTATTAACATCACATTGATGCATAAACCAACCATGATAAGCTGCTAAAGCAAGAATAACTCTCACTGTCATTGATTTTTCCACATGAGAGAAACTATCATAGAAATCGATCCCTTCAACCTGTGTATACCCTTTAGCCACCAGGCAGGCTTTATATCTTTCTATAATTCCATCTGCCTTCAATTTAATTTTGTAAACCA
This sequence comes from Chamaecrista fasciculata, assembly GCA_003254925.1. Classification (NCBI taxonomy): domain Eukaryota; kingdom Viridiplantae; phylum Streptophyta; class Magnoliopsida; order Fabales; family Fabaceae; genus Chamaecrista; species Chamaecrista fasciculata. The sequence continues at coordinate 59,850 of QANZ01014027.1, forward strand.
AACGACATCCAATTGGTTTCATTCCAAGAGGCAATTGTACGACATCCCCGGTTTTGTTGCTTTCCAAAGCTGATAACTCTTGATTCATTGCTGTCACCCATTCTGGTATAGCTTGAGCTTCCTCATAGGAATGTGGTTCATGAATAGCATTCACTGCACATAAAAAATTTGTGTAATCTGAAGAGAAAAATAAGAGGGATTAATATATGGAAAGGCTTGTGGTGTGTAGATAGAAGGATTCCTAATGGCACATGTAACATAGTTTTTAAGCCATGTAGGCGGATTATGAGGTCTGGTGCTTCTGCGTGGACCAAGAGTATTTGTGGGTGATGATGAAGGCATATCTGAGGTAGTATTTGCAGTTGAATGATCAAGAGGTAAAGCAACATCATGTACAGTAGGTTCAGATAATTGCAGTGGAACCTTGAGTAATCTGGATCCTTACCCAAGAGACTTTGCAAAGGACACTTCCATTTCAGAACAACAGATGACAATCTATTGATTTTGTAAGTTGTAGTAAGGATTGCTTCTCCCCAAAATCTGAGGCAAAGTTGAATGATGCATTAGTGCTCTAACTACCTACACTATGTGTCTATGTTTCTTCTCCACCACCCCGTTTTGTTGAGGTGTGTAGGGATATGAACGTTGGTGAACTATCCAACTACTAGCAAATAATTCTTAACACTATCCACTAAGGAATTTTGTCCCATTATCACTTCTTATGATTTTAACTTTAGAATCAAATTAATTGAAATCATATTTAATGAAATCAACAATAATTTTAACTGTATGGGATTTATGTTGCATAAAAAGGTCCATACACTTCTCGAAAAATCATCAATCACAGTCAAAAAATACTTTGCACTTGATATAGATGCAACATGATAAGGACCCCAAACATCCATATGAAGTAATTCAAAACATCTTATAGTATTAATACTGCTTAAAGGAAATGGAGTTCTAGTCTGTTTTGCACTATGGAAAACATCACAAACATGCATACTTTCACCAAATTCAACAAATTGTAACTTAGACAGAACTTCAGTACTGGGATGACCCAATCTGTCATGCCATAAAATAAAGTTTGTACTAATTGTTTTACAACTCTTAATTGAACTATTAAAAACACTACAAGCAATGTTATCATCTAGCAGATATAGTCCCTTCTTTTGTGCTCCCTCAGCCCGAATAGTTCTACTCAAAGTGTCATGTATGATGCATTTAGATTCATTAAACACAACCTCCATCTTTGTGGAAGTTACCAACTTATGCACTGATAAAAGATTCAATTTAAAATCAGGTATAAATAGCACATTAAATACAATTTCAGAATTCAAGATAACATGCCCTGTGTGCTTCACTATTTTAACTGTTCCATCTAGCCCTGTGAAAGTATTATTACCCTTTATTTCCTTCAATTGTGAAAATAATCTCAAATTCCCTGAGATGTAATTGGACGCACCAGAATCCACAATCCAATTATCAAAAAACAAGCTTGAGTAAGTAACAGGACTTGTACCTGCGAGGTCAGCAAATCAGCTAGTATCCCCACCATTAGTATCTGCAGCACTTTTCCCTTTAAGATATTTTTGGACTTCCTGTTGTATAAGCTCTGCTAAACCAGGTGAATCAGTATCCTTCAATTTCTGTGCAATGTCAGATGCAGGGAAAGAATTAAGAGAAACATTATTAGCAAATGATTGTCCCTTCTTACGTTTCTATGACTTCTTTTTGTACTCTTTGAACCATTCTAGGTACCCATGCTTCTTAAAACAAGCCTCTTCTAAGTGACTTATTTTGTGGCAATGTGTACAAACCCTATCACCCTTCTTTCTAGTGTCCTTTTTACCTCCAGTATTACGTGCAACAATATTACGTTTCTCCTGGTAATTACTTTTAATAGCCAAAGCACTACTCTCTATTTGATTCAAACCTGCAGATGTATTAATTTTCTGTCTCTCTACCCGAGAAATATTAGAATATGCTTTATTAAAAGTAGGTAAAGGTATATTGCTAACAACAGTATCATAGGAATCATTTAATCCCATTAAAAATCCATGAGCTTATTAGAAGAATCTATTTCCTCTTGCCTCTTGTAGACATCACACTTATAGCTTGCACATGCGCAACGAGGTCAAGGTTCCAAGCAATTAAGTTCCTCCCAGAGCTTCTTCAAATTGTTTGAATAGGTAGTCAGTGAGTCATTCCCCCGTTCCATCTCTGCTAGTTGTTTCTTCATGTTGAACACCCTAGATTTGTCTCCCTGACTAAACTTCTCTTCCATCTCAATCCACAATTGTCTCGCGAAAGGTGAGTAGATCTAGGCTTCTGAGAGCTATTAATTTAGTCATAGAATTAACTATACATGAAATGACTATGGAGTCAATGAAACTCCGTTGAAGGTAAGCATCAGACGTTGCATCCTCAGGCTGTGGGTAACTCCCATCCACGAAGCCAAGCTTATTCTTAGCTTTAAGGGCAATGGACATAGATCTACTCCATATAATGTAATTGTTCATTGTCAAAAGATGAGTGACAAGAACAAGACTAGGATTATCATACGAGTGAAGGTATAAAGGATCCTTTCTCATAGAACCTTCAATTAGTTGAGGTAGCTAACTGCTGTGAAGCTTCACCCTCCATAGTTACAGATGAGTATATATGGTGGTTAGGGTAAATCGAGCAGAGTATGTATTCATTCCAACCTGGCTCTGATATCATAAAAATCAGAGTGAAGAGAAGGAATGATGATGAAATTGCTCGATATGGCAATACTGCATTAACGAAAAAGTATATATTGTTGTACATCAGGGCAAAAAGTAAAAAACTACATAACAATCCTAACAATATAAACATGCCAACATGTACACTATACATAATTCTACAATAAACACACATAAGTAGAGTTTTTATAATTTAAGTTACTTTATAACTCACAATATAATTACAACTCAATTCAACACACTAGAAGCTAATACAGTAATTACAACTTTTTCAACCTTAAAACATGAAAGATTGAACTTTTAGTCTCTAAATTTTTAAAAAAATATATTTTTTTTAGTTTTTAAAATATTAAAATATTATACCATTCAGTTTAATTATGTTTTGATATTTAAAAAACTAAACTGTGTATTTTAATATTTCAAGAATCATTTAGAAACCAAATTATTATTAGTTTATTTGGCCCAACATATTAAGAAGTATTTAATAAGCTTTAAAATTGTAGAAGTGAAAAAATTCAAATTATTTACATTAAATGATCTGATTTTATTTAAAGACTATATTACCCTCTTATAATTTATTCCCCCTTATAATTTATTTTAAGTTTACTTTAAATTTTTACATAATTAGTTTAGTAAAGAAAACTCTTTAATTTTTATCGGACAATTTAGAAACTATATTTTAATTAATGTTTTTTAATGTAAAATTTATATAATTAAAAAAATTAAATTAAATTTCAATAAAAAGTTTTACAATTGTTTGCTAATTATTAACTAAGAAATCTCCTATAAACTATGCGGCGTAAATATAAATTATGTTTTTAATTTATTTTATAGATAAATGAAATGTAATTTTAAAATAATTATTCAATTATATTTTATTAAACTTGTAAACTTAAAATAATTTACAAGAGTGTACTATAGTCTTTAAAAAAAAATCAAATCATTTAATACAAATATATCTTTTCTTTTTTGTGAATACAAGGAGCCGAAGCCCAATTTTACATATCCTTTGAAGTTTGAAGGCACTTCTTAGATAATCTCTTAGTTTTTTTTTGGTCAATAATAATCTCTTAGTTTATTATTAGTCTAATAATATAACAGTGTCATAGTCAAAGTGGGGGATAGGATATAGTAGGATTTGGGTTAGTGAATAGTGATGTGGGTTTATTGGGTGTCCAAATCCAAATGTAAAGCTGGTTATGAAAATACCCAGAAAGCCATAAGACGAAAATTGTGTATTACGTGGCCACTTTCTAGCTACTTTCCAATCCATCAATCATTATTAACTTACCACTCGGTCATACCGACCAAATTCAACGTTCGTTACGTTCATTGGCCTTTTTGGTTCATTAATTATGCACGATACAAAATAACATGACTACATCACTCGAGAGCTATACAAATTTCCTTCGTAACCTAGAGATAATATTAATTATATTGAATAAGGCAGCTTGATTGACTTGCCAAATTTTGTCTTAGGAAGATGTGTCCTTTAGATTAGATTAGTCCCCCTTAATCTATAAAGTATAGACTAACTCACTCGTGGCTTTGTGATTCAATTCAATGCTTTAGGTGCATAGATTGTGGGTTCAAGCTAATATCCAAAGAAAGAAAAAGAAAATTTACCAAGTATAAACTCTTATATAAATATAGAACACGGTAATGACCACTGATACAAACATATTGACATTTAAAAATTTAAAAATTAATTTAAANTTATATATAAAAATATATTTATCATTACTGATAGGTATAGGGGTGAGGTACCATCATACCCAAACCCATTAAGAATGAGTTCGGGTCAGACTTATACCCATAAAATAAATTTTAAGATCTCATTGACTATAAATATTTTGATCATCCGATGCTTTGAGCATGGGCTAGCGCTTTTGTTGTTGTATTTGTTGGAAGGCTGCTTCTTTTGTGTTCTTTACTGTTTCTATTTTGTTAATAAAATGATTTTCTTGGCAAAAAAAAATGACAAGGGAATTACGTTCTTATTGCATCTGCCAAGAAAACAACAAGTCATAAAACTAGGAACTTTTTTTCTTTTTTGCCTGATAAAACTAGGAACAATACTTAGCCAAAATGTATGAAGATTGAAGAGGAAGGATGTCACATGAGTGTGAAATACACTGGTACAACTTTTAGATTTGAACACAGTAATCTGTTCAAAAAAGATTTGAACACAGTAATAGTTAGACGGGTCAAAACCTTGAATTGATTTAAATCTATGGGGTACATTAGATTTTTAATTATTCTTAAATGTTTTATTTATTTTAAATTAGTTCTTATACATTTTCATAATTTTTTTAAATTGGTTTTGATGTTGAATATTGTTAAACAAGATAATTTTCTGATATATTCACATAGCAACAAGGGAATATATATACAAGGCTCAAGCTCTCCTACCTACCTATATTAATTACATACTTCTCAACTACTTACATTAGTAACTCAACTACCAACTACTAACATAACTCATAACAACTCTTAACACTCCCCCTCAAGTTGGAGCATAGATATTAATCATGCTCAACTTGTTACAAATGTAATCAACCCTCACCCCATTCAAAGCTTTAGTAAAGATATCTCCTAATTGATCTCCGGATTTAACATATGCTGTGGAGATTATATTTTCTTCAATCTTTTCACGAACAAAATGACAATCAATCTCAATGTGTTTAGTTCGTTCATGAAAAACGGGATTTGATGCAATATGAATGGCAGCCTTGTTGTCACACCATAGCTTTGCAGGTTGTGAAGTCTTCACTCCAAGTTCTCCCAAAAGTTGTCGTATCCACACAACTTCACAAGTTGCCTGAGCCATTGCTCTATACTCAGACTCGGCACTAGAACGGGAGACTACATTCTGCTTCTTACTTTTCCATGAGATCAGATTTCCTCCCATGAACACACAATATCCTGTAGTAGATCTTCTATCTGCCTTGGATCCTGCCCAATCTGCATCAGAAAAGCACTCAACATCAATGTGTCCATTATTTCTGTATAAGAGACCTCGTCCTGGAGCACTTTTCAAATAACTAAGAATCTGTTCTAAGGCTTCCCAATGCTTGACAGTTGGAGAAGACATGAATTGACTAACAACACTAACAGGGTAAGCAATGTCAGAGCGAGTTACCGTGAGGTAGTTCAGTTTTCCAACCAACCTCCTATATCTCTCAGGATCCTCAAATGGTTCCCCATCATCCTTCCATAGTTGCAATCCTGGAGTCATAGGAGCACTATATGGCTTAGCCCCTAGTTTTCCTGTTTCAGTCAACAGATCAAGAACATATTTCCTTTGGGACAAGAAGATGTCCTTCTTACTTCTTGCTATTTCAACTCCCAAGAAGTATTTTAATGGCCCCAAATCTTTTGTCTGAAACTGAGAGTGAAGGAAGGACTTGAGAGAAGAGATACATGAATCATCCTTCCCTGTAATGATAATGTCATCCACATAGACAACTAACAAAATTATGCCTGCATCGGTCTTCTTATAAAAGACTGAGTGATCAGATTTGCATTTGATCATGCCATATTGCATGACTACATTATTGAATCTGCCAAACCAAGCCCGAGGGCTATGTTTCAACCCATATAAAGATTTGTGCAAACGACATACTTTCCCACGCTCCCCCTGAGCAACAAACCCAGGTGGTTGCTCCATATATACTTCTTCCTGAAGATCACCATGGAGAAATGCATTCTTGATATCCAACTGATGCAAGGGCCAATTATAGGTTGCTGCCATAAAGAGAAATAACCTAACAGATGTAAGTTTAGCCACAGGAGAGAAAGTGTCAGAATAGTCAACACCATAGGTTTGAGAATAGCCCTTAGCAACCAAACGTGCTTTGAGTCGCGCCACAGAGCCATTTGGATTAACTTTGACATTAAATACCCATTTGCAACCAATGACTTTCTTGCCCGCAGGTAAATCTACCAAAGACCAAGTTTCATTCTTATCAAGAGTCATCATCTCTTCAATCATTGCTTCACGCCAACCAGGATGAGATAAAGCCTCAAGAACCGAACGAGGAAGAGAAACTGAGTCTAGAGAAGCAACAAAGGCACGAGAGGAAGGAGATAGATGGTCATAAGAGACAAAAGATTAAATTGGATAAGTACATGGGTGTTTACCTTTCCGAAGAGCAATAGGACAATCATCGGCGGAATCATGGTCAGAGGAAACTGGGTCTAACGACAAAGAGGATAGTGGAGGGCATGAGTCTGGAGCAGGATCACTAGTTTGTCGTGGTCACCGAGAGTAGACATGTTTTAATGGAGGACGCGTGTCCTCTGAGACTTGCGGAACTGGCGGACATGTGTCTACCGATGCCTGCATAACTGGAGGACGTGTGCCCTCTAACAATGTGTTTACTGAAAATTGAGGCACAGTATAAATCAACAAGTCATCTTCCTCCCCCTCTTCGAGATGCACAGGTGAGTGAGGAAAGAAATGAGCATTTTCATGAAATGTAACATCTCTAGAAACAAGGTACCTATTAAGATCAGGAGAGAAGCACCGGTACCCTTTTTAGACTCGACAATTACCAAGAAAGACACATTTAATAGACTTAGGATCAAGTTTAGTGTGAGGTTGAACATCTCGAACAAAACATGTGCATCCAAAATATCCTAGGCTCAATAGGAAACAAAGGCTTAGAAGGAAAAAGAACAGACGAGGGCATTCGATTAATAAGAAAACCAAGCTGTGGATATGGCTTCAACCCAAAATGGCTTAGGAACCTTCATTTGAAAAAGAAGAGCCCGAGCCACTTCTAGTAAGTGTCTATTTTTCCGCTCAGCAACACCATTTTGAGATGGAGTATCAACACATGCAGATTGATGAATAATGTCATTTTGTGACATAAAAGACTGAAAGGATCCAGAGAAATATTCTTTAGCATTATCACTCCGTAAGGTTTGCACAGAAACATTGAACTGAGTTTTGATTTCAGAATAGAAGGCACAAAAGTGAGTAAACAACTCAGAACGATTTTTCATGAAATATAGCCAAGTAACACGAGAATAATCATCAACAAAAGTAACAAAGTATTTGAAACCTTGTTTAGAGACGACCGGACAAGGACCCCAAACATCTGAATGAACTAACTCAAATGGAGATGTAGCTCGTTTATTGACTCTAGGACTAGATGGAAGACGATGATGTTTGGCAAACT
>QANZ01014027.1:67816-79257 GCA_003254925.1 Chamaecrista fasciculata
CTGGAATGAAACACAGTAGTGGGAAGAGAGAAAAAGAAAATGATGGCTAGAAAGAAAAGAGAAACTAGTGGAGGATCACAATAGGCTCTGATACCATGATAAGTGAGAGAAATTGTGTTGTTTTATTCATGAAAATGATAGGGTATTTATACAAGAGTTTTCAATCTATTCTAGGAAACAAGATAAATGAGAATAAATATTCAGCTACAATCAATCCCTAATTGCTATCCAATCAATTCCTAATTGATATCCTAATTAATACAAATATTCACAACAATCCTGAAAAAGACAATGGTCGGGAAAGAATGAGATGACACAGTTTAAAGCACGAGTGAGTTTACTAACCAAAAGCAAATTGAATGAAAAGTTGGGTAAACTCAATACTGAAGACAAAGAAAGTGAGGGAATAGGATTGACAGTTCCAGAACCAAGGACACGAGAATTGGAATGGTCTGCCAAAGTAACATGAGATGTGGAAGAATATGGTTGGAAGGTGGAGAAAAGGTTTTGATTACCTGTCATGTGATCTGTAGCTCCTGAATCAATAACCCATTTAGAAGATGATGAAAGTAGGCATTTAGTGGATTTACCTGAATCGGCAATAGTTGTAACATGAGATTTTACTAACTCTCGATATTGGAGAAATTGAGCATATTCATCCTCAGAAATACAAATAGTTTTATTAGCCATCGAAATAATCTTCTCAAAGAAGACACCAAATGAGAGAAAATAACTAGTAAGTCTCAAAATCCACCACCAAAACAAACAGAGCGTACAAACTCTGAAGCAGCAAACCGAATGAGGCACCAAACAATAACCTCAAATCAACAAATGGTGGCAGAAACAACAGTTTGAAAGAGATACCAAACGAGGCATCAACAATGGAACAAAACAAAATTGGCTGGAACCTCTGGGTTTTGATCAAGATCTGCCAGAAATGTCCTCCCGACGGCGCGGAACAAGGCGGTGACCGGTACGACAGAAAACGCGCCTTCACGCGCCAGCGCGTGGGAACTGCGCGAAAACTTTGCACGGCGCGTGAGACTCATGTGCCACCCTATTTGACACCAGACTTCGGGGAACCGCCGATCGGGACCTTCTCTTTCTTCCTATGACGGCGGTGAGACAAATGGGTGGCCAGAGAATCTGGGCCCTAACGTGAGTGACACTGCACTTTTGAAGGGCAGTGAACTGAAATGAACCCTAAGGCTTTGATACCATGTTAAACAAAGACCAGATTGGATAATTTTCTGATATATTCACATAGCAACAAGGGAATATATATACAAGGCTCAAGCTCTGCTACCTACCTATATTAATTACATACTTCTCAACTACTTACATTACTAACTCAACTACCAACTACTAACATAACTCATAACAACTCTTAACAAATATAATCAACTTTCTCTATCAAGTTGAAGTTGTCAATAAATAAGGTAAAATCAAGTTCCGAACGTGAGTCGCTTGTTTCACAGTTTAAACTCGTCACATTTAAATTTGAAACAAGAAAGATTATATTTCTTGTTTCAAATTTAAATGTGACGAATATAATCAATCTTGTTTCAAATTTAAATATGACGAGTTTAAAATTATATTAACTCTTAAATGAATTCTTTTTTTGTTTAAAACTCACTTTCAAGTCTGATTTGATTTCATTAGTTGGCAGTCTCATATATGAGCAAAACAAAACACTCGTAAATGATAACTCACATTCAAATTCGTCACATTCGGACTTGAAGCAAAGAAAATATAATTAATTTCGCTTGTTTGATTGTAAAATAAGCGACTCACTATGAGACTCAATTTGACTGTTTTTTGACGATCTTAATTGAATAAAGAACGTACTCATCAAAAGCTACAACCCATACCTTTGTACTCATTGCTTTCAAATTTACAATGAGAAAGATATGACCACATTAAAAAATTTGGGACTAAAAGTGAACAACTATGAAAGAAACAAATATAACTAATTTGAAACATCTATAAGATCTTCAAAATAAAAGGTGAGGCAAAAATATATAACCAATTTAAACATTTGACTAAAAATATAAAAGACCAAAAATGTAGATCTGATATAATAAAAGAATAAATATACAATTTGGTATATAAATTAACAAGTTAATCTCTAAAAGTCTAATTTATACATTTTAATCCTTGAAAGAATAAATGTTGCAAAAATAATACAGCTTAATCCTTTAAGCTCAATTTTCTAGGAACCAACTTATAAGGACAAAAAACTAAATATATTGATTCTACTACTTTCAAGCATTAAATAATATAAACTAGACTTTTAGAAATTGAATTGTTAATTTGTGTCTTTTAAGAATCAATTTATACGTTTACTCCAAATAAAATACATAAATGATGTCAGACGTGGTTAACTAAAGAAATTAGCAGGTAATAATGGAAGAGGTTCATGAAATCAAATTTGGTTGATTAAAATCTGATTTTACTGGTGATAGCAACATCACTGAAGTTTGAATGTATATTGTAGAATCCCCAATCTTCTTTCCAATCTTCAAGTCCAGGGGATGAAAGACCAAGCAGCTTGCAATTTTCTGGCATTGTAAAAGGACATCATAACAATCTATTTGGCATCGATTAGGCGGCAAAGGAATTTGCCAACCCTAGTAGATACTACTAACCAAGGTACTATCCCAACCTGCAATGACATTAGAAGACTTAGAATCAGAAAGGAAACCATTGGAAGCTTCAATGTATTAGAAATTTAGAATTCATTTAAGCTAGAATATACATAATCATCTGAGATTTCTATTTATCTAAAAAGGTCATTTTTCCTTTTTTTAATTTCCAAACTAGTGTAACAGTAGCCAAATTTAAGTTTCAAGTGCAGCAACAGTACAGAAAAACAAAATCCAATGACCAAATGAGAAGTGGGATAATTTTTTCTTCAGGCAATTACAAAATTTCACACGTTGCATATTGTAGAGCAAAATACACAAACATTCCTGAAATTTGTTTAACTAAAACATAATACCCTTCCCTCACCAAAAAAAAAAAAAACATAATACCCTTCTTATATTAAAAATTACACTCGGCTCCTTCAATATTTATATAACCTTAGCAAAAATTGATTCGAATTTATTTTCTGTCAGTGGAGTAACATTTTATATAATCTTAGTTACTTCTAAAATAATAAAGCTATTTAAAGATTTATTTGAGTCGAGCGAGTAAAGTAAGGAAATGGAAGGTAAGGTTAACTTCTTCCTCTTTCCCTTGTCTTTCCCTTATTTGTATGTTTAAAATGACAAGAAAATGATAATGAAGGGTCAAATAAATAATTATGATGCAAATTCACCATTTTATCCCTTTATTAAATATTAGGATATGTTTGAGAATCAATAGAAAAGGAAAGAAAGGTATTCAAAAAATAAAGAAAAAGAGCCTAAGGAGGATTAACTTTTCATGCCTCTTCCCCTTATTTGGACCAATGAAAACACCAACTGTTTATAGATAAATATGCAGATTGTATCCTAACCAAGTTATTTATGCACATGAATGAAAGACAGTTAAAGAGCTTCCAAAACCACCTAACAAGGTATTCCCAATAATTTACCATGATTTTGTTGTTTTGAACCCCTCCAGCTTTCCAGGATAATAATTTCCCTACAAAAGAGAGTAAAATATGTTCAGAACTAAAATCCAAGAGGCATTTAGTATGTGGGCCCATCTTCATTAGGGAAAGCATGTCTGAATGAACTATCAAAGAAAACAAGCTAATACAAAAAGGAAGGCTTCATCTAACCGTTTGAGGTATAACATAACATAAATAGAAACCATGAACCATAATAACATTACCAAAAGGTTGCACAAGTTGATATGATATACTAGCCACAGGAACCCTCCAAAACCAGATAAGGAGCACTAAATATGTTACAATCTACACGGCACAACCAAATAAATATTCGTTAAGAGTCTGAACAAGGGTTAAGGGATATAAGTAAACCTACTCCAAAAAAAATGTTATATAGGGAATTACCTTTGTAATAAACAGAACTCTCACATACAAATCATTCTCCTTAGTGTGTAAATCTTGATCTGCAAATAAGTTTAAACTATAATTCTTCCAGTCCACTGGTTAAGGCTATCAAACAAAATAATATGAAAAGATATGACAATGAACAATGAAGAAAAATACTGGAGTAATGAAACAGGAAAGACAGTGTTCACAATTCACAAATAGTCACTTAAAAGTTATTTTTCATATTTATCAGCATGTAGCATGTAAGACCAAGTCATCCAAATTGTAGAACTACTATATACTCCACTCCAGAAAAAAATATTTTGAATCAACCTTAAGACTCCAAACAAGTGATTATTATTTATTTACATATTTCCATCTTTTCTATTATCAGGGCATAAGATTTTTAGATTTTCCTTTTTGCTTTGATAAAGATGCTTCCATATAATGAAGACAAACAATTCTGAAGTTCCTGAAGGTTAGTTTCCTATTTAATAAATTCCTTTATATCTTTGTTCTTGTTCAAACTCTTGTAATGAGGAATGAAACATATAATCAGCTCTTTTATGGACATAAACCAAATTTCACCAGTTAAACTCAGGTAACGTTGTTCAATTTGAAAGTTCAAATAATTAGTGTTCTTATTAAACTTGGTTACTATATGGTTTGAAACAGTAGAACTTAGATACTGCCCTTTGGCATTATTTTTAACAATATTTTATCATAATTGGACAAGAAAAAATAATCTCCCATCATCTCTTATTTCTCCAATAAAGAAATTTGATTTTATTGAAAGAATTACAAGTTTAAAATACTTTTGTTCAGGTATGATAACATATTTACGATAGAACAGTTTCAAATTAGGAGCATTGCTAGGTGTCAGTACATATATACACACAAACATATATGTATACATATAAAATGTTGCAAAAGAAAACAAGCTCACAGTTTGCAAGTTCCTTCTCCTTGGCTGCTGCTACTCTTTTAAGTTTTGCAGCTTGTGCAAACGTTGATGGCCTGAGAAAACAGAGAAGTGACTCAACTCTTAGATATATGTTTAAAATTCCAAATTTGTTTTTGCACTAAATTTGAGATGTTTCTCCTAACTAAAGTATTTCTATAAGGAGTCGCATTAATGTCGAATGCTTTTAGAGCCTTCATCTTAAGCTAAATCAGATTCTATTCACACTGAGCATCGCTTAACACCACATCTGCACTTACATCTTCCAATCACCTCTTTTTTGCATGAAGTCCACTCATTATCTTGTTAAAATGTCTTATTGGCTTCCTCACATCCACTTTACTTTGGGTGTTTAATTCTTTCTTCTACGAGTCTGAAAATCGTTGAATGATTCTTGTATAAATTATTATTTTTCAACTTAAGATACTTGAATGTTTAAGTGAATATCTTTCATACTCATCAGTAATCACATGCATAATTCTCTCATGGCATATCCCCCATACTCTTTTTATCTGACATGTAACTTTACAGCCAAAAGTCTGCAACATAAAACATTGTCAAGCTTTGGAAAAGAAAATTAGAGACTCTACACTTCAACTTCTTATGACCATCCAAAAAAACTTGTGTTTTATCCATCCTCTATGATTTCATTACTTTATTAAGACCGAAAATGCAAGATATAAAAGATGCTAACTGTCTCCTGCCCCTCAATCTTAGCCAAACCCTGCTACTTCCTTCTCCTCTTGCTCAAGTTGCATTGCATACATTGATTCTTCGTTACTATTAGCTGGCTCAGTAGTTAGTAGTTAGTTGGTAATAACTGACTATATTGCATTAGTTTAACCTATAACAGGTAATGATTGGACTTTAGGAGATAGCAAGGGCTATCATTGTTATTTCCTCTATACAATTTTGGTATCAGAACATTGATATTGGACCTGTGGCAAAGGAATCACAGGATTGGATCAAGAATTCAGACAACCACAGGCAAACATGAACTAAGAACTAACTTTCAGAAGCCATGGCAAAGATGGCACATACCTGCACAAACAACCAGGCACCTACACAGAATGGTGTAAATTGCTCCAGGCAAATACAGAAGGGTCTGATAAACAACTTGAATGATGTGAGTAGACAAGGAATTGTCCCAAGAAGTCTACACATTGTAACAGGGGCCGGAACTTCATTGGGTCATTGCACAATGGGCAAGGGTATTCATTTTCAACAAGATTTACTAGAATCAAATTTCTAAAATTTGATGAGAATGATTTCAGAGGCTGGGGGTTTCGCTGTAAGCAATTCTTTGAGGTTGTTGCTATGCCAATTGACCAGAGGATAAGGTTAGTCAGTCTTCATCTCAAAGGTAAGACCCCACAAGAGCATCAAGCCTTTATAAAAACAAGAAAGACAGCTGAGCTTGATTAGACAGAGTACATAGGGTGCCTGAGCAAACATTTTGAAATGTGCTGCAAGTAACTTCTGGGCAGAATTGAAAAATCTGAAGCAAGAAGAAACAATGGCATATTACCCGGAGAGATTGAAACTGCAGTGAGAATGTTTAGACCAAACACCTTGGCCAATGCCATGAACTTAGCAAGGCTGCAAAAAGTCTTTATTCCTACAATCTATGGGAATTCACTCAGCCATGACAAGAAAACCAATTCCAACTCTCATTCTAGCCATAAAAATACCACTAACCTTTACCATAAATGCTACACAACTACCTATACACCACCGTAGACCATAAACAGATAGTAAGCCACCCAAGAATCCGACAAATGACCCAGAAAAGTACCAAACACCTACCCCCAAAACAACAAACCACCCAAACCAAATGATAATCCACTAAAGCGATTTCCAAGAAGGAGATGAAAGATAATGTTAGATGTACCCAGAGAAATATACATTCAAGCATCATTGCAAGAACTCTCAAATATTCTTGATCATGGCACACAATGAAGATGAACTGAGGAAGAGAGTACAAGCTTGACTCAAATGACCATAGTGGAACCTGGGATGTTGGCTAAGAACCTGTTCAAAAGGAGGAGAAAAGACACAGGTTCGGAAGCAGAGGATGATAGCACAAATTTTAACTGAGCAGCAAACACAACCTTTGAAAACAAGGATTATTTCAATGGGGAATGCATTGTTACATTTTAGTTGGCTTAGCAGTCAGTAGTTAGTTGGTAATGATTAACCGTATTGCATTTGTTTACTTGTTTAGCTTATACAAGGGAATGATTAGGCATTAGGAAAGTGGGTATCGAGTAATAAGAAGTGCTAGAGACAATGGAGAATTTCGTTGTTATGTACTTTGTGTCATTCTCGTGCTGTTTAGCTCTAGCACTCCATAGCTTGTCTAAGCATCACAAGTCTTTTATTAGATCAGAATTTAATAAGTTCTGCTAGCATAAAAATATCATATGTAGAAGCTCACATGAGAAAGGGTCAGCCTAGCCAAGTCTGAACTAACTGTCAGTTGAGTAGTCTAAAGCACTATGATTTGTAATAAGATGAGCTCACATGCTATGAAATACTTGAACAAAGAAAACTCATCAAGTGACAGTTTGCTCAATGAAGTGGAAGAATAACTATCTCAAATGAAAAGCCAATGGTTTATTGAAAAATGAATATAATAAAGTCAGAAGAACTTAAAGTCAAATTTTCCGTTATCAAAAAAAATTGATTTAAGAAAATATCCATGCTTTACAATTTACATCCTTTTCTTCTGCTGGAAAAGGTAATAGCTAAAAACCTGATTACTTACTGGGACAAGGAGCTTGCTTCCTTCAAGAGGTCCTTTATTTCCCTGCGCAACTGAACTTCTTTCCCTCGTTTGGATCCTTTCTGCAGCAAAAGAATATGACTTAAAGAAATGAATATTGAAATCAAAACCAATGAGTTAAAGAGTATATGCTAGCAAGCACAAATGGACGTAAAATGGAATCAGAATACTTTCCAGCAAGAAGACAAATTATTATCATTAGGGAATCATACAAATCATCAATTTTATAACATGAAAATCCACAATCTTGCAATGATCAATTAATGGCACTACAAGGGTCATAGTGTGCTCCACCATTATCATAAGATAGCATTATAAAGTACAAAATATTAACCAAAGAAAATTGTAAACTATATACAAGCTTATAAGCTAGTAAATGTAATTAAACATCGAACCATAGCAGTATAACTATGAGTATCATAGCTTACATATAGACAGTAACCCCTGCAAAAGCAGGGGAAAAGTATTCTGTCACCTGATTCTAATTTATAATGATGTTATTTCTGTTTTGCACATTCCTCTTTTGGACATGGAAATACCGTAGAAACGTTGGACAGTAATTAACAAACCAAACACTATAGTGAAGGTAAAGCTCAGTTTGGCGCCAAATAATCTAACTCTACTATCCCAGAACTTCGGAAATTCCAAATGTGGGAATGTATAACCGGTGAAGGGTCCTATAATCATACAAGAACAATGCCAAAAAAAAAACCGTTAAGTAAACAGAGAATTGAAAGGTGAAAACTATTTCCATGGCAGTGTTCAGAAAACAGGCTAGTTTAAGATATCATTAAAACCTGAATGTATAGAAAATACTAGTATCCCACGTTGTTTATCAGTCCCATTGAGCACCTCACATGGCATATCCAACTAATTAGATATGTCAGAATCCAGTAATTAAAACTATCATTTATATGCTCACCTAATACTACCTTCCAGAAGATACCAGAAAAAAGGATTTTGGGGACTGAATTTTTAACATTACAACAATCACCAACATGATGATTCTACTAGGTCCGTGAAGCTTAAAACGAAGAAGTATATTTCAAAATTGTTTATCTCGTGCTCACAGTTTTCGTCCCTACCGAACACAAACACAAGCTTTCAATGATTAAGAAGATTAAAAAGGGGTCGACGAATCAAATACCTTCTTCAAATCGTCGATTGACCTAGATGCGAACTGAAGTCCCACAACGATCAAAAATATTAGAGGAGCTGCAATTGAGCGCTGATGCTCTTGGAATCCTTCTTCGTCTCCCATGATCCTTCTTCGTGAATCGATTTTTCACTCTCCAAACACAGGACGAAAACGTAGACGTATATGGATTGCCTCAACGTCAACCAGAGTTCTTTTACGCTTTTACCAGTTTATTTTTCTATATATTTTTTTTCCCTTTTCGGTGAAAATTATACATGATCTAATTATAATATTAACTATTAAGGTCAAAAACTATTTTGGTCCCTAATGTTTACCCCAAATTCTATCTTGGTTCTTAATATTTTTTGTTCCATTATGATCCTTAGGGGGTGTTTGGTACATGGATTATATTTTCATTTCCGAATTCTCAAAAATAAAATTCTCATGATTATAAAAATATATGTTTGGATGAGTTAAAATAATCCTACAATTATTTTGCAATATTCCTAGGAATGTTGCAATCTTGTATTTAGTTCAACTTTGATATTCCTAGAAATGTTTAATACATTTACAAATATGCCCTTGACTTTTTATTCACAACTAATAGTTTATCAAATGTAGAAATTCTTCAAAACAATTCATGAGAAAAATACTACTTCATAACACATTCATAATTCTCAACATAAAAAGTCTTACTCAAAACATAACTGAAATAATTTTCAAAATAACTGGAAAATAAAAACTCATACTAAACTTAGTGGCAAGGGTTTGTAGAGAAAAAATGAATTAGGGGTAAAAAAAAAGTCATTTTGGATGGGCAAAAGTAATCCAATGTTATGGGATTAGACTAATCCCATCCCCTAGGGTGGGATTGAACTTGGGCCATTTCATGGGATCTCGAAACTAATTTTCTAATCAGCATATCAAATGTGTGATTACTCTAGTCCAGAGCTCATAATCCTCGGACTATTTTTTCAATCCATTTACCAAACTTCTCCTTAATGTTTCTAAAAGTTTCATCAGTAATCCTTAACTATTGAATAAGGTCATATTGTTTTCTTTTCAAACCCGAATGTGATCAAATCAAAGCTACGAGTTAAATTTGATGAGTTATTTTTTTGTCATGTTGGAGTCATTGGCAAACGAGGTCAAATTAGGCATGAAATTGAGCTAAAAAATGGGTCACTTGATTCATAGATTTGGTATATCTCTCTCATTTCAAGTTTGAAATCCACGAAATCGAAGCTACATATTACTCTTGATGAGTTTTTTCTCTATCCAATTGGGGTCGTTGGCAAACGAGGTCAATTAGTACTCTGAAGGCCGAAAGTGAGTTTGGTCAAAATATTAATATTAACTTTTGGAGTACTATTTGACCTAGTATGTCAATGGTTCTAATTAGACCGAAAGAATTTATCAAGAGTAACTTGTAGCTCTGATTCTGTTGCATTCGAACTTGAAATGAGATATATATATATATATATATATATATGACCAAATTTATGAAACAAGCAGCCCATTTTCGGGCTCAATTTCTTGTTTGTCGATGACTCCAATTGGACAAAGAAAGATTTCATTCTGGGTTCGAAACAAGAGAGATATGACCATATTCAATAGTGAGGGACCAATGATGAAGCTTTTAGCAAACATTAAGGACCAAAACGAAACAAAAAAATAGTAGGGACCAAACCGGAACTTGAGGTAAATATTAGGAACCAAAATAGGTTTTTGACCTAATATTTAAGAAAAACTAGCTTTTACTTTTGAGAATTTCAAATTGAAGTTTAGGATCTCTTAAGGTCTGTTTAGGAGCAATATGATTTTAATCCAAGTTCAACCAAATGGATGGGATGAGATTATTTTTTAATTGGATGAAATAAGATGATGTATGGGTGTTTGGGTGATTTTAGAGAAAATGATGTTAAATAGGGTGTGAAATTATATAAAAGGGTATGTAATGATTGTGGTTGGTAGAAATAAGTTTATGGATTTTTTTAATTTGTATAGGGGTATAAATGGTAGGAAATAATGAGATGAGATAGAGATAATAAGATGAGATGATAGGTGTTTGGTCGTGTTTTGATTGGAATAATATTGAGATGAGATGATATTGGAAAGTGTGATATTGTATTGGAAAGCGTGAGGATGAGAAAATTTTGGATGAAGGGTTAGAGGTCAATCCAAGTGGATGAGATGATGGGCCAAAATGAAAATAATATTGGAATTATTTTTAAGAATACAATTTGGTCCATAAATTTGTACCGGTCCTATTAATCAATCCCTAACATGTGTAAATGATAACTTGGGGCTTACACGAAATCCCAGTCATCAATAATCGGATCTATTTGTGAAATCCAACGAAAAAAAATAACAAAGAATAGTTTGAGGACCATAATGCAAATAACAAAACAACACAAAAATGTTTGGTCAATGGTTCATTTTGATCCAAAATGTATGCCCTAATATTCATTTGGTCCATTATGTTTCAAAATGTTCATATTGGTCCTAAATGTTGGCAAAATGATTCATTTTGGTCCTAAATACTGGTAAAATGTTTCGTTTTGGTCCCAAC
>QANZ01014027.1:81899-103825 GCA_003254925.1 Chamaecrista fasciculata
GAGAGAGAGAGAGAGAGAGAGAGAGAGAGAGGTGTGAGTGGAAAAGAGAAAAAAAAATGATGAGAAATGATAGATGGAGAGAGAAAATTAAAAGTGTAATAAATGAAGATATACAAAATTACTATTTTGTCTAATTCTTTTTTTTTATATTTGTATTAAAGTATAGGTAATTATAAGTGTATAAGTAGGGATAGATTAATAATTGTAAGAGAAAATGAGATGATGTTGTGAATGAGATGATGATGTGGATGAGATGAGATGAGATGAGATGAAAGTTCTAAAAAACACCAAGTCATTACTATTCATCCAATCCTAAGATAAGATGATGATTGAATGAGATGAAATCATAATCCTCTTCCTCCCAAACAAGGGACATATTACTTTTGGTCGAGAATAATAAGGAAACCAATAGTAACCTACGCAAAATCCAATCCAATCCAATATATCCAATATATTACAAAATAAATAAAACTTCATCACTTCTTTCTTTCATTTTTTTTTTTAAAAAAAACTCTTTTGGATCATTTCAAACATAATTACAGTAGTTAAAAAATGGAGACATTGACGAAGTTTTGACCCACAAAAAAAGAAGAGGTAAACTCAAATGAACAGCAGTAATTGGTGTGTTTGTGGGATTGCGTCTTTTGGGGCTCTTACCATTCTGAAACCAGAACCAATCGAAATTCTCTGACATATATATATAAAGAGAAACAAAGATCTTCGTTTTCATCATGCCCTCCTGGATTTTCTTCTCTCTGAAAACCCTAATTATTGCTCGCCGTTAATCTCTCTCCCTTTCAGACTACTAACCAAGATCAGGTACTTGTGGACCTTCTTCCTTCTCAATTGCACTACCCTTAACTCCTCCTCTTTGATCATTCTTGTTGCGAAATTTAATCGAACCACATTTCAATTCTCATGGATTTATGCAATTCTGTTGGTTGGATCCAGATTTAAGCAGTGTCCATTGATTGCTGTTGATTCTTATTCTTTTCTTATTCATTTTTTTTTGTCTGTGGTTGTTCGAATTTGTGTCGGGAATTGAACTTTTCTATGCATGGTTTTGGTGTTTCAATATCTGAATCATAGCTCTGTGCTGTCTTGGATCTTTGATTCTGCTGCTGAATTATGCATCCATGCCGCTCTGTTCTGATGTTAGACGATTGACATTTTCTTTTGTTCTGTTTTTATGTCGATATATCAAGTTACGAAAACTAACTAATCCGGATGAATAATTTGAGTTAGATTGGGTTGACTTTGATATTTTTCCTTTTCTTTCTACTTCTTTTAGGAAACAAGAAAACGGTGGTGTGTGAGTCCAATTTCTTCTTCTCATGGAGGCTTCTTAACAATCCAACAAAGCAATGGCTTGACTAGTGTCGAATTGGTCCTGATTTTGTCTAGGGTTTGCAAAGGATCTTGTGGGTTTTAAAAGCTTTTATTTAGTTACTCATGTGGATTTGGGTTAGTGAAATAGATCGTCAAAGGTGTGAGTGTGATCATTGTGATGATAGCATGAATGTCAATAGAGCAGTTATTTGATTAATGTGAAGATTCATTTTTATTTCTGAGTTATAAATTAAATCTGCTAGAGGAGCATGGACAACGGGTGTGATGCTAATCATTTGGATGCTGATGTACTTTTGCCTCCTCGGAAGCGCCTTCTTGCTGGATTGAAAAAGCAGAGTCCAGATGGTAATGCTGCCGCCGTCCTATCTCCGGTTGCTGCTTCTTCTTGTGCTATGGCTTCTGAGGTTGCTTCCTCTTCTTCCTCTCCTTTTTCTAGTGTCTTTGAAGCTCGCCTTAAGCATTTAGTAAGTTCTCATTCAAATAACCCTAACCTTATAACTGAGGAGATTGTGGAGGCCTCAAAAACAGCAGCGGCAGCTGCAACTAAGGTTGCTGAAGCTGCAAGAGCTGCAGCTGAAGAAAAAGCTGCTCGAGCAGCAAAGGCGGTTGCTGCAGCCAAGAGCGCTCTAGATTTGGTTGCATCTTTTTCTGAAGAGGCAGTCAGCAAGGAGAGAAATCTGAGAAAGAACAAGCTAAAGAAGCAAGTCCCGGTTCAGCTGTTGTATAAAAAAAACCAACCTGTTGAAAATTGTAGGAAAGATGAAGAATTAGCCCGTAAGTTACACCGCGCCATGAACAGCTCTCCTAGAATCTCAAGAAACTCTCCAAATTCAGACTCAAAAGGGAATAAACATAAGAGGCCTAAGAGCTCTTCGAGTTTTGAAATAACCGAGGTTTCTGATGCTGATATTGCAGTTGGTCAAGATTGCTTGTCTTTGAATTATGGGCATGCAGTAGTAAGCAAAAATGGTTATGAAGGCTCCTCCATCCAAGAGGAATGCTCAACCAAGGAAGATAAGAAGGAAGGGAGGTATGAAAGATGTAGCCAAATGGACATAGATAATGAGGAAGCAGAGTCAAGCCAATCAAAAGAGAAAACCATGGAAGATATGTCATCTATAGGTAAGAAAAGGGGAAGGGTGAAGCTTAAAAAGTTGCCCTTAAGCATTTGCACATCTAAAGATAAGGCACAGCCAAAGGAGGAGATAAGAGCTGGATACTCTCCTTTGATTGATATAAACACTGATAATCATGCTCTTGTTAATATACCTTTGTTTCAAGTGGAATCATCCACTGACAGAGTTATGCAAATTGAGGCTACATCGATGTGGAAATGCCAGGAGTTCAAGCCACCAGCGTGTATCAAACAAAATAAAGTTGTGCAGTCATAATATTCAAATTACATAGAGATGAATTCGGGCTACTGCGATCGATAAAAGTTGATAGCTGAGGTAGGAAATATTATGATGCTTTTCTCTCACATAAATGATCTTTATCTCATCGTTCATCTGTTATTTTTTTTCAAAAAAATGAATTTCTGCTGACTAAATGTATATTTAGAATGTTAGTTTCTTGCTATACTTTTCAGTTTAAATCGGTGTCACTTTTATGGACAAGAAAACTTGACTTACACAGGTTTTCCATAGTGTTCAATGTTCATATTCTGTTCCACATTTGTTTAAGGAGTAGTATAGTGAAAATCTGAGTCTATTATTTGGACATTTTGCTTAGCTTCTTTTTTCATTTTGCCCCTTATACTTAAGTAGTGCTGTTTACTCCTTCAATATTATATAGGTTACTTTAAGAATTCAGTAAAAAGGAAATCCTGCTATTAGGAAATTTAGTTTTTCTAGATATTCTACTTATAGAATAAGCTGTACTATGAATAAGTAAAGAAGCCAACTTTTACGACATAGTTACTAATTTACTCTCCTGGCAATAAATAGAAAAGTTATGACTTCTTTGTTCTAGTAATGCTTATTATGCAATTATTAGTATAATTAGGGGGCATTAAAGATCGAGTTTAAGCATTTTGAATCAGGAAGGATTGCATGCTTGTTTTAATCACCGAAAAACAAATGAGAACTGTTTTTTTTTTTTTTCCATTAATTGTTCTCTTCTTTTATTTAACTATAAATTAATTGTATTTTTTATTGATTGGTCCATTCAGTTGAACTTCTTGATAAACCTAGACCTAGTCAATACATTTAATTATAGAGTTCATTGCAATAATATTAATTGCATACTATTTCATTGAGCTTTTTCACAAACGAACGATAAATGTTTCTATAGTACCAAACTGCTGAAGAATCATATTGTTTTTTTCTTGGCCTGATTATAATCATATTGTTTGGTGTTTAAAATTAAGTTTTTGTTTTAACGTCTCACTGTAGATGATTGAGATTGACGATTTCTTTCTCATATGTGTTTTCATTAAGTGAATTGCCAGAAAAAAAGAAAAATCTTCCTTCTTAGTCATAGATTGAAGATAAATTTATGATTTTTTTTTCTTAAAAAGAAAATTTTTCTTTCTCTCTCCTAATTCATTCATTTATTAGGACACAAGAGAGAGAAATCGTTCAAGTTAGGCTTAAAGATAATTACATAAACCAGATGAAATTATATTTTGAATTAACGATAGAATAAGTGAAAAAGTTTGAGAACTAATACAGAATAAAAAGTTTGAAGACCAAAATAGAATTTATCTTATAATTTGAGGACCAAAATGAGAGTATGACTCTCTTATTATCATGCATGTATCAAAACTATTTTCATGCAATTCAAAATGTTTGATAGAAAGTCTAGTTTACATAACATGCTTACTCTTCTATTCACTCTCCATTAATGTAGGTACTACACAAATTTAAAGTTTGGAACTCATAAGGTCCTTTTAAATTTGTAGTGCTCAAGGTTTGTCTGCAAAGAAAATTTGAGGGAGAAACAACAAATTCGAGAGGAAAAAAAATATGTTATGCAAGCACTTCTTAGTTCTTAGCTTTAGGAAATTACTTCTTTTTCTCTTTTTCTTGTTCCCTCCCCACGATTTGCTTTTATTCTACGTACCCTTCCAACTTTTCTTTTCCTTCTATTTCTTTCAACCACTTCCAAACATGTATGATTATCTTTAACCTAAATCATTACTTTTCTCCTGAACAAAAAGACCATGGTTTCTGTAAGTATTATTGGTACCATCAAATTATGGGATAAGTCTCAATTGTAATTTTAAATTTTTTTATCGTTAATTATACCCATAAAATTTCACATTTATCTTAATTGTATACTAAGGCCTACCGTCATCTAAATCATTAATGAAAAATGATAACATTGTGAGTGACATTTTTGTTCTCTTTATTTTGATGTCAATTGTATTCGTAAATTTTTTCATTAATGTCAATTATACCCCCAAAATTATAATATTTTGTGTCAATTGTATCCCAAAAATGTTGTCAACATGACGTCAACATTTTCTGTTGGCCAAAGTGCGAATTTCGTCATGTATCTTTGCTCCATGTCTCAAATCAGTCCTATATCTTTTTCTGTCTCGAATTTGGTCCTGTATCTTCGCTCCAGGTCCCAAATCAGTCCTATATCTTTTCTAGTCTCAGTTTTGGTCCCATATGTTTTGAAAACCTTCCACCCTTAGTATTCTGTCCATTTTAAATCGTTAACTAGGTAAAGTCGGGAAAAATTACAGATCAGTCCCTTAAATTACAGTTTAGTCCTGGAAACTTCAAGTTCCTTTCACTTTAGTCCCTGACTGTCAAAATAATAGTGAAAGAACATTCTTGAAGATTCTCAAACCTTACATCTTGGTCCCTAATCCATGAATTCTTCATGAAATGGAATAAAAATGCAAAAACAACACAAATTAAAGCAAATGACAGAGAGACCAAAACTGAAAACCAGAAATTTTAAAATCCACTGGAAAATACCCCAAACTCGTCGGAAAACTACGGGAATCGTCGAGAAACTCAAGAACTCATCCAAAAACTTCAATCCTCGCCAAAATTGCACTCAAATATTTGCCCTCAAATGCTTCAAAAAAGAATTTTCGAAAATCCAAACTTTCTTCTATCACCTCACTCCGAACCAGTTTGGAATAAGCATGGAGGTCAAATCTAAGACAGACAAACAAGAATTGTTCACTGGATTCTAGATAGAGTATATTGATTTTCTTTAATTTTTCTAGTAGCATTTTTCGTTTCACTGGATTCTAGATAGAGTATATTGTCCATTTAATCTAGCATTTTCTTTTAATTAGATAGAGTATATTGTCCATTTAATTTTCTTTAATTTTTCTAGTAGTCTTTATTATTTTAATTAAAGAAAATGCTAGATTAAATGATTAACAAAATATTATTTTTGTGATTTTGAGATTTTTTATATTCTTTTTATGATTTTTTATCAAAATATATTTCTATCATTTAATTTATGTAAAATGCTAAATTAAAAATTAACATGAATTTTGAATTGTATTTTTTTTATTTTAATTATTTTAACCAAACAAAATATGGTATCTATTAGAGGTGCACATGAACTGGATCAAGTCAAGTTTCAACGAGATTTAAGTCCTGACTCAATATCATTAATGAGTTGGGATGAATTTAAATATAAAGTTCACAATAGTTCCTTTGTATGATTGGCCTATATTATAATGTTGCAAGTTGTATTGGAGAAGTGGTACAATCTTGACTTTTCAAATAATCTAAGGCTAATAAATAATGGAATTGTTATCTAATGAGTTAATCATAAACATCATTTAGCTAAATTTATATTTTGGTCTTATATTTTTTAAAAAAAATTATAAAAATGACTAAAATAAGAAAAATCTTTAAATTAATATAAATTGTTTAGAACCAAAAGTACCTATTTGTATTATCAAATTTGAGCACCATAATTTTATAAGAATTAAAATAGTTCATAGTTCAAACTTTATGAAATATAGCCAATTTTGTATAATGATATTATTTTTCTCCATTACATTAGTTCTTAAAAAAGCTTAATTGAGAGTTTTAGAGAGAGTGAGGTGAGGTGATCATTATGGGTGAGAAGGGATGAGATCAAGAGAAGTGAGGTTGGTTAGATGCATCATTCTATTGATTGGGAGTCATAATAGAAACAATGATGTTAAACCATTGCCAATTGTTTGGATGTTATAATATCATGATGAGTTAAAATATGAAGTCACAATAATACCTTAATAATTATTTCATTTATATTTGAGATTTAATTTTACTTATTTTTTTAACAATTCTAACAAATATTTAGATATAATTTAACTACCACACATAAGAAATATAAAAAGAAATTATATAAAGATTTGACTAATATGATGTTCAAATAATAAATCTTAAATAAAAAGTGATCATATATGCCCCCTTTGAACTACCAAAAAAAAAAGTGATCATATATAAAAACTTTTTTTAAAATTTATGGAAATTTGAAAGTAAAATAAGGCTAAAAGAGAAAATAAAAGTTATTAAAATTTCTAACCATCCTAAACCCTCCCATTCTTTTTTTTTTATCAAATCATGGCAAGCCATGAAAAAGTACATAGCCCGTTCTAAAAAACGGGAGAAACGGGAATTCATTGAAGGACACAGAGATTTCAATACAACCGGCTCATTCAAGTGTTTAAAAAAATATACATTTGATTGATTCAAAATGGACATTCAGGGGTTGCAAACCACCCTATCTTATTCAAGGATGATACATAATAGACATAGTTGGGACTCGCAAATTTTAACTTATAGGTTTCAGTATGGGTTCGAGTCCAACTTTAACGGGTTCGTAACTTAGTATAGTGGTACTTTTAAAACTAATTTGACCTCGTTTGCTGATAATCCCAATTAAATAAATAAAGTACTCTTTAAAAATAATATAGAGCTATGAACTCGTTATATTCAAACTTCAAAGGAGAGAAATATAACTATTTAATAGTTTGGAACCAAAATGAAATATTTTATCAACATTTAGAACCAATTTGAATATTTTGAAATATAAAAGAACAAAATAAATATTAGGATCTAGGACATACATTTAGTCTTAAAATGACTCTTTAACCTTTTAAATATAAGGAAATACATGACATCCTCAATGAACTTCAATGCTTAATTAAACTTCAATAGATAAATTGTCATTGTCATTATAATTCAAGATATAATTGTCTTAATATTTTGTCCTCTCTGGCAAGCTATAAAACACATTGGTCAACACGCTTGAGCTGCTGCTTTATGAACTCAAGAGATTCAAATCGTTTGATTTCAAAGGCATCTAGAAAAGTCACAATCTCAAATCACAAAAGATAACTAAGCCAGACACATTACTCAGAACTGTATCAGAAAAGTCACTTGTCACTCAGCAAAAATCTTCGGTAAGATATCTCTGTATGAACAAAATTCTCTAACACTTTACATCTTTGTGTAAGTTAACCCAGTAAAAAATTTTAAAACGAAAAAATAAAATGATGGATCACAAACCCAGTGGAAGGATGGGCTTAAAAACACAGTTCTTCACTTCCTCACATAGTATTTTAAGGTTGCTCATCCCCACCATCAACCTTTTTCCAAACTAGATTCATTTCTCATTACTTGAAGTTGGCTTGATATTAAGCCACTTGTGTTGCAGGCACTGCTGTGCAGTCGGACGCTTGTCCGGGAAAAAATCCAGAAGGGGGAAAAGAAATTCCGAAAACTCACGCGCATCAGTCTCTGAAAATTTATATTTATCAATCAAAAACTTGTCAAGTGGACAGAATTTTAGCCTCCTAATTCTTTTCAGATCCCCATGCCTGTCAAAGAAATCCTTGGATTTTGCTCCACTAATGGCAACCTGCAACCCACAAGCATTATGTATATGCTAGAATGGAAATTCGAGAACTATGCAAAGACAGTACAAATATGTACACACACCTTCCGGGGAATCTTCCCAAGGACTTCCATCATCAGAGCGAGATGGTCCTGATAAGAACACAATGGACAATTTCAATATTAAAAAATACAAATAGAATTTGATGTGCAGACAGACTATTATTCCTATATCACAGCTGAAAAGAATTAGACAAACTCTTTTCCATTTACTTTTTGAACAAATCAAAGAATAATTCGACTGCCAGATGGAACTTGTAAGCACGGCATACTAATTGATAGCATGAAATTGTGATAATGAGAAAAAGGATTTTGATGAGAGGATTTGATCTTATGAGAAGGTGGGTTTCACCTTTATAGACCACTCTTAAGTTAAGATCCATGTGTAGAGTAACAAATAAATAAATTTACACATTTTGTAAATCCTCAAGGTTACTCAAGCTCCTGATCTCCATAGCAAGACCCAAACAGAACACAATGGAAACTATATATAAATATATAATTCAATAACTTGCTTTCTTACAAGTTACAACTATTTTAAGACATTCATTAATCCCTTATTAATAACAAGAAACTAAGAGTTTAGAGGTGTTAATCTGGTTAGTCACAAAAAATGGTACCCTATTTAAATAGGGTGTTAAGCTTGACCCTACGGCTTAATTAGACCAGGTTAAGGATAGCTATCAGGGCATGACAAAAATATTTTACTTTTAGAAAATAATGATTGAGTAGTGCCAAACAAAATTTTCCGAAAAACTAAGAACTAGACGTGGATCCAATTTCTTATCGCAATAGTCCCCAGTTTGTTTTCCAATAAAATTAAGGGTAAATTACACAAAAGGGACCTGTGGTTTGGCTCATTTTCAGATAGGGTCCCTGTGGTTTAAAAAGTGTCAACTTAGAGCCTTGTGGTTTCTTCCGTTAGCAAATAGGGTCCCAGGTGGTTTTTTCCATCCAAACTGACGGAGTAAACTTTAAGGTGGACTATTTTGTAATTTGAACATTTTTCTATTAAAAATTTAAAACAAACTGGGGACTATTTTGCAATTTAAACCAAAATCCAAAGAACAAAAACCCTCAACCAGAAAACGATTCAAAGTTTCGCCAGCGGTGAGGAGGAGATTGATTTTGACGGCCCCGACGGTGAGGTTTCGGCTTCCAAAAAAGTTTCTCCGATCACAATCCGGTGGAGGAATATCACTTGCTCCCGTTCTGATAAATCCTCCGAGTCTGTGAGTTCTCGCGGTTTTATTCTTCTTCTTCTTCTTCTCTTGCTTCACCGTTATTCTCGGATGGAAAGTTTGGCTTCGTTTCTTGGTTTTACTTTCCTCTTATTACTGTATTATTAGATGGATACTTGGTTTTCTTTGTAATTAGATTGGCAAAGTAGCTCTGCTCTGTTCAAAATGCCTTTCCTCACAGTTTCGTTTTCTAAAAAGGAAAAATGGAATTACCTTGATATTTTCCTTCAACTCTTTAACAATAGAAATGTCCTCAAACCTTGTGGTTGATGAAGATCGCGTCCAGATCCTTGAGGTAAAGAAGCTGAACTCGTTTTCTCCTCTGTCGCCGAACTCGTCCCTGAGGTAAAGAAGCTGGTGTTGCTGGATGTACATGGCTTTGGCGTCGGAGAGAGAGCCATGGCTGGTAGTGGCGGCGGCGGCGACGGAGGAGAGTGTGAGTGTTGTAGGGAAGAAGAAAGCAATGAAAAAGAGGGTTTGAAATCGTTTTCCAGGCTAAGGGCTTTTTGTTTTTTGGACTTTGGTTTAAATTGCAAAACAGTTCACCTTAAAGTTTACTCCGTCAATTTGAATGGAAAAAACCACCTGGGACCCTATTTGCTAACGGAGGAAACCACAAGGCCCCAAGTTGACACTTTTTAAACCACAGGGACCTTATCTAAAAATGGGCCAAACCACAGGGCCCTTTTGTGTAATTTACCCTAAAATTAAAGCATCTAAACAAATATTTTACAAAGACAATTAAGGGAGAGAAAAAATAATATATATATATATATATCTGCTTGCAATCTTGTAATTAGCAAACCTGGTAAAAATTATACAAAAGTTTATTTAATAACATTTTAAATACATATATTTTTAGAGCTAGCCCTTAGGGTGAGAACTAGAGAGGGTCATAACCAGGCTAGGGCTTTCCGCCCAACCCGAAAAGGTTTAGGGCATTTTATGGCTAGGTTGGGCCAGACTTAATTGACAACTCTACTAGAATGACATTGCATAAAAATATTAACTCATTTCTAGGGATAATCATACGACCAAAAAAATCTAGGGATAAACAAACAGTGTAAGAAATTGTCAAATTTTCTATGGGCCATAAATGTTAAAAAAACAGTCTTACCAAAATCATTGCGTCTATATTACAAATTCAAATACATTAAAAAAAAAAAACCTATGACTCCAATCAGCAATTACTGAATGTACTATACTAATTAATAACATCTACATTCTACCACATCACTTTAGACAAGGTCTAACCCATAATAGGAATCAAGAGGTTTGAAGCCCATACATACCTGTACTAAGTCCATCGGTGAATACCTTTATTCTCTCTTTTCTTTTTCCCATGAATATAAGAGCATATAATTTTTAATGAACTCTAAAAAATTTTTGAACCCATACATTCAATTGTATCATTTGTATGGTCATCTACTTAGTTTCAATGGCAGTTATGGGAAGAAAATCTAAGGTAAATCATCAATGAACTAACATAAAAACAATAATCATAACTTCTATCATGCATTACTGCATAAAAAAGGGAACTGAATTTCTCATAATTAGTGTGAACAGGCAGATACCTCATCCTCACAAAAACCCGATCCATCCTTGGGAGCGAACATCATGTCACCAGTGGCAAGCTCGAAAGCAATGCAACCAAAAGACCACATGTCAACAGGGAAAGAATACCCAGCCTGCAGTATAACTTCAGGTGCTCTGTACTGCCTTGTCTGGATTTCCTCTGCAAAGGGCCTATCGGCCCAACATGCATTTCCAAAATCTACTATCTTGCATTTCACATCAATTCCACTAATGTTTCTCTCAGATTTTAAAATCTCTCCAGCCCCTTCCACTGAAGATCTTCCTGATATTTTAGCAACTGCCCTCTTTGCACTCCTTTTCAACTTTTTCTCAATAAGACTCGAAACCCCACTATTTATGCTTCCCTCAGGCCTCTCTAGAATTGGGCTTTGTCCAGATTTCAATGGGTCCTTGGCAGGATCAATGGTCGAAACAAGAAGAATATTTTCAGGTTTCAGGTCAGAGTGGATTATACCAAGCTCTCTATGCAAGTAATCCAAACCAATCAAAATGCATTTGCAAATTTCTCTAAGTTTATTCATTGGAATGCCTTTGTAACGGTTATATCTGATCAGACGGAGTAAGCTATCACCAAGGTACTCAAGGACCATGCAATGGTGCTGCCCATTTGGACCTGAATGCTTAAAGTGGTCAATCAATCGGGCAACACACTTTAAATTTGACGGATCACCCTCAGAAATGGATTGAAGAACATTGATCTCATGAAGAGCAGCCTCAGAAAACTGGGATGCACTTTTCTGGATCTTTAGAGCAACATAAGTCTGAACCAGAATAGAGAAGGAGATAAAAAAAATAGGTACATTAAAATCATGGATCAATAAGGTGTAACACAAATAAGAAAAACAAATCAATAACAAAACCGTCCTTAACTCCAAAACTCCAAAAGGTATAAAGCCGATTGCGTTTAACAGAATTTGTTAATAAAAATCCCACATCTTCTATTCAAATCACACGCCAAATCAATCAGAAGAAAAAGTAGAAGTGACTTACAGAAGTGCGAGTATCGTAAGCGAGCCAGACGGTGGAAAATTGACCCCATCCAAGCTTCCTCTGTGCAATATACCTCCCGCCGGCGAACTGATCGCCGACCCTGACGGCGTGGTAACCTCCTTTTCGGTAGGAATCGAAGCCCTCATCCTCTTCTTCGGACCCTGAAGACGACGAACAAGACATGATAGAGATTTACGATTGCTGCAAGCAATTATTCCGATTATCCCTCGACCCTGTGTTCAGAGAAAGATATGATTTGACTTTTGGTTGAAATTGGTATGAATTAAATGGTGATTGAGAAATAGGGTTTGTTGATTTCTTTGTACCCAGAAATTGTTTGGACGTGGGATTATAGGGGCATGACGAAAATGGAAGGCTTTGTTTAGGAAAGAGGAAAAAAAGAAGGAAGGAGAGAAGAAGATTGCCAAGATTTGTGGGGCTTGTGGCCTTCGGAATACGCTCTTCAATCTTCATCGATCCTCCACGCTTTCTTCTCCACCTTCCTTCTTTCTTTGCTTCCTCACTTCCCCTAATGTTTCTGTGAAATGTGGGTCTTACGTTTACCCTACAACCCTATTTTCAAGGTTCACATTTTGTATCGGTCAAAATCTCGAATTGGTCCCAAATATACAGAAAAATTTTATATTGATAATAAATATTTCATTTGTTTTAAATTAGCCTTACATATTTTCATAATTTTTTAAATTGGTCTAACAAATTATTTCAACTCGAATTCCAAAATATGTACAACTCGTCTCCCAATAAAACAAATCAAATTGGTCATATCTATTTGTTTCAAGTTTAAATGTTATAATTTCGAAACTATTTGTTTGTTTATTCTTGAAGGATTATCTTTTTGTTTAGCTGATATTTTTCAGTATACAAAATCAAATTGTGTCCCAAAATATATTTAGAATAAATTTATGGGAACATGTAAGACTAATATAAAACAAATGAAATATTTAGAAGTAATTTAAAATTCACCTCATATCCCATATATTTGGGATCAATTTAAGATTTTAACATTTTATATTTACACTTAAACCTTTGTGGGTGTCCATTATATTTTTTTGGTTAAAGGTTTATTTTGTTCCTAAATGTATGCCTTGATGTTCATTTTGGTCCATTATGTTTCGAAATGTTTAAATTGGTCCTAAATGTTGACAAAATTTTTCATTTTGGTCCAAACTATTGAATTTGACTCGTTTCAAGTTTTAATGTGACAAGTTTAGAGCTACATATTGTTCTCAAAGAGTATTTTCTCTATCCAGTTGGGATCGTCAGCAAACGAGGTCAAATAGGTCCTAAAAGTAAACTGCTCGTTTCATGATCAAACAAGCAAAGTTGATCATATCTCTCTCGTTTCAAAGGCGAATGCGACGAATTCAGAGATATGAGTTCCTCTTAATAAGTCCTTTGAACTTGAAATGAGAGACAAGATATATATGACTGAATTCAATAAGTTGAGACCAAAATGAAACATTTTATCAACATTTAGGACCAAAATAAAATATTTTCCAACAATTTGGACCAATTTGAACATTTTGAAACATAATGGACCAAAATACATTAGGGTATACATTTAGGACCAAAATGACTCTTTGACCTTTTTTTAATAAAAAAACAGTGTACTTTTAATATACTTGTCAAGTTTTTTAATTATGATTATTTAACATCATGAGTATATATTTTTCACCTCTTAGAAGTGACAAAGTCACAAAACTATTCAACCCAGTCTTGTACTTCGCTAAAAATAAATGATTGTTTTTAGAAAAAAAAAAAAAAAGCCTAACCTAGCCAGTTTTCAAATTCTTGAATTTCTTTTTTGATGTAATGAATGCCTTAAATAAAAATAAATAAAACCAACTAAACTATGAGAGGTAAGCAGGTGGCCATTTTGCCCTTGTTGCTTTGCTATTCAGAAGAGTAATGAAGCCTTATGAAGCTTTGTGAAACTGAGAATATCATGGAATAAAAGAAATTGACTTTTTTATTTTTGACAAATCATGAAAAGAATCAGTAATTTTTAATATTTTTTTATTTGTTTAATTTGTATAAATGTTTAAATTCATGTCGTATTAATTTGTTTTTTTTTTAACTTCTATATAGTACCTCCAGAACAAGATAATTTATAAGTTGTTGGTGAGTGCAACAAAACAATCACCAGTAGCCACTATTTAGTATTTATTCCATGATTAATACAAAGATTTGGGACAGCTCACATATAAAATCTAAGTGATATCCAAATACAATATCACAACATACAATTAACAAAAGACTACACTTATATATATATAAGTCCTTATACTTTTTTAAATTCTCTAATAAATAAATGACGTGATAAAAAAAATTTTACATGATCAATGATACAAACTATTAGAGACATCTTTTTGCATTACCCACCACTCAAGATTAGGCACTAATCTTGTACAAGATTTTTTTCCATAGACAAAAACTTTGAACTGGTGTGGCCAATCAGAAATTCAGAATCAAGCCTTGGGTGCAAAAATCTCCAAAAGGGAAGACCATGTTCCTGTGAGTGCTACAATGAATCCAAAAACCACAATTGCTCCATCAAAAACCACACATCTCCAACCCAATTCATCCTTGAATGCTAGACAGTGAAACATGGCAGGCAACACAAAGCCTAGAACAACACACACACTACTTCCTACCAGAGACAGAAAATCTGCAAAATTAGGCACTAAAAGTGCCACCAAACTCACTCCCAAAACTATCACCCATCTCAGCCACAAACAGTACCTAGAATCCCAGAATCTTCTCTCTACAATTTCATAAACAGGGTTCATCATCAATGGGAAAGTGAAGAACAGGTTAATACAGAGACCCAATTGAACCAGAGTGCTCACTAGTCCAACTCCTAAATTTGTAGTGATGATGTCTTTGGTTTCATTGCCAAAAGCAAAGTAACCTAAAGCTCCAAATGCTCCAAACAGAAGAGCTATCACAGTCATACCTAAACCCAAGACTCTACCAAATTTATCTTTGTCTTTAGCCTCTGATTCCAAAGGCAAAACCATTCCAATTCCTTCAAAGGCATAAACAGCTACACCTAAACCATAAAAAAACACAGAAAATCCCCCAAATGCTTCCAAAGCAGTACGATTCTTCATAAACACAAACACATCCTCCACCATCACTATACTCTTAGCAGCTATATCGACTCCATCTGCGATTATGCTCAAAGGAGCCAAATGAGTCAAGGTTGGAATCGAATTCAACCCTAATTGAAACGGAAAACAACTCCATAGAAAAAACACTTTCGGCGTTAACCCTAAAATCGGGGAAACATTGGTGGTTCGATTAACAAGATGTGCTAGAGTATTAGAAATGAAAATAAGGTAGCTCACGCAGAATCCAGCCTGAGAAAGTACGATCATGATGTCGACGGAGAATCTTCCAACGGGACCGCATACCGCGAATCCGAGATCTCCGAACGAGTTGATTTTAGAGAAACCCATGACGGATTCGAGCTTCCGGCGAGTGTGAACAAGAAGCATCATACAGTAGTAGGTGAGAATCGCGACTGCGAAGAGCATGAGTAAACCCATGACCCATCCTGTTCGCTTAAAGCAATACGGGAGACCGAGGACTCCGGCGCCGACAATGGCGATGAAGATGTTGGCGAAGGTCTTGAAATTGGAGGAAAGAGGAGGCGATTTGGCGAGAAGAGGAGTGTCTTCACGAGGGTATGGTGGTAACGAGTAGGAAGATGAGCTTGCCTGGTTTGAGAACACCATTGTTGATTGGATTGAAGGTATCTGTTAATTTTTTTTCTTCTTCCTTCAATCTCTGGTTTTGGGTTTGAGAAACTGGTAAAGAAATGGAGGATCCAATTGAATCTTGGGAGGGAAAAACAGAAGAAAGATTGATTGGAAGATTGGAATTATTTTGAGATGGAAGGAAGACGATACCGTGTGATATAATATGAGTAGGGGAAGTCAATATAAAGTTTGAGAGCTATTGTGAAGAATGCAATCAACTTGTGAATTATGAAATGATAAATGTGTCTTTTCTGGCGGCCCCTATCTATGGGATGTAATAAGATATTTAATTAATTTTTTTAGGAATAAAATATTATGATATTTAATATCTCAATGTGAAAATTTTTCTTCATCAAAAAAAGGAGCACTTAAGGGAGAAGATAATCATCAACATTGACATGTGACAAATATGTCTCTGGTTTTTACCGAGATTAATAAACATAGGCCAAAGGATTATTTTCATTTTAAATGTGTGTTCTAGTAATATTTATTTTTGTTCAATATATTTTAAAATATTTAAATTAGTCTTGATAAAATATTTTAGTTTCACAGTGAGTTGTTGAATTTGGTACTCTCGTTTCAAGTTCGAAAAAGTTGATAAGAATAATCCGTAGTTTTAAATTTTCTTATTCAAACTTGAAATAAGAGAGATATATGATCAATTTTGTTTGTTTGACAATGAAACAAGTGGTATACTTTCGAACTGATTTAGGGTCTGTTTGGATAGGATCAAGAGCAGCTTATAATTTGATCAGCTTATGAACAAATTATGAAAAATCAGATTATATTGAGAATGTTGTTTGGATAGTATTTGTAAAAATAGATCTTTAGATGTGAAATTATTTAAATAGATATGTAATGAGAAAAATGGATCATCTACATTTCTCTTCTCTACATTTCTTGTTGAGTGTGAGAGAGAAAAAAAAAGTGTTGATCCTATGTTGCACAAATCTCGAAATAAAAAAGGCAAATACAAATTGCATTGTAAAAGCTATTTAGCTTTTTACAACACAACTCTTCTTATTTTATAAAATTTACATTTTCCCACTCTTCATCTTACTTTCTCTCTCTAACTCCACAAAAAATGCATGGAGATGGAAATACAAAGGATCAAATCTCATGTAATAATTGTGGGGTGGTAGATAAAAAGTATAAAAATTGATAAATTGTATATTGGTAAAAATGAAAAAGAAATTTACTTTTTGACTTTTTAGAGTAGCTGAATAATTTGAGTTGTTTGGATTAGATTATTGAAAAGTAGATTATTAATGATTGAGATTTTTGCATTGGGAATTGCAATAAGTTAGATTTTTTAGGAGCTCCAATTTGGAGCTTTTTTAGGTTATTTGGATAGCTCATTTCAATTGATAAATATACATACTATAATTACAATTATCAAATATTGTCCAAATAATTTTTCATGATGGCACTAACTTTTTGATCCTTCATTATGTATTGACTAAACGAAATGCTCGGTCAAAAAATACGAGTCGGTTGGTTTATATGATATTAAAATCGTGAACGATTTGGTCCTTGGGTTAAAATAACAGTCATTGTCCATCTGCTTCTCTCTCTATATTACAGTTATAATTATTTAATTTCGTAAAAAAAAATTGAATTTTGGGTCATCTAATTTTTATCGAGTTAACGCATCAGTCCTTAATAGAGAAAATAAAAGTTGAAATCATACCGAGTTGTTCAAAAATAGTAATGAATCGTTATTTAAAATCAAATTTTTAAAAATATGTTGGTTGAATTTATTTTTTAAGTTTATATAGTTAATCTTTTAAATAAAAGGGATAGAAATTATTTTTAATAATAAAAATATAATATTAATTAATATTTAAATAAAAAATAAAATTATTATTATTTTGTCAAATATTAAAGATAATTAAAAATGAAAAGTTAACTATAATAATTTTAAAAATATATATATTAAAAAGAATTGGTGAAAGGTGATGTAATGGAGAGAGATTGTTGTATGTGTAATAAATGAGGCGTGGTATAAAATGACAATTATGCCCTTTGTGTATATTTAAATATATATTGAAGTATAAGTAATTATAGGTATGTTTGTTTATAAAGGTATAAAAGTAATTGAATGGTTTGAGAGTTGAGATTATTGTAGATTATAATCAGCTTATTTAATAATCTAAAACAAACAAGATTATTCAACTTTTTGGGAATAATCAACTCCCTTAAAATCTTAACCAAACAGACCCTTAACTTTGTTTACTAACCGTCTCAATTGCATAGAAAAAGTACTCTTTAAGAACAATATATAATTTTAAACTCATTACATTCAAACTTGAAACGAACGAAATATAATCATATCCAATAATTTAAGACTAAAATAAAATATTTTGTCAAGACGAATTTAAATATTAACGACACACAAAGAACCAAACTAAACATTAGAACATACACTTTGGAGCAAAATGACTCTTTGACCATAAATAAATAAATATATATATAGCTTTTTTTAGGGAAAACTATAATTTCTTTTGTATAGAAAATCACTATTCATCATAATAGTTTGATTTAATATTTTAATAAAAATGGAGCCTCGTTCATTTTTGGATATAGCAATATTTGGAATGGGATGCACTAACCTTCCTGATAATCTAAACATATTGCCATTAATTCATTGTTTAGTTAGTATGATTTCCGGCCAACAGCCGACTTTGATGGGGACACATTCAAGAATTGTATACTATCAAGTAGCACTAATTATAAAAGCTGTATTCAAGAAAAATGGAAAGTTTGGCATGAAACATGAAAATTTATTATTATTTTTTTAGGCTTAAATAATAAAATAGAATGTTACTGATTGTCATTTTAGCCAACTACCTTAATTAGTTTATTAATGCTAAAAGTATTAATTCCGTCTCCAAACTTTACACCAACTATCAATTTCGTTTCTAATCTTTCTTTACAGTCAATTTAGTTCTCAATGTTTTACATTTTGGTCAATTTTATCCTTCGACTAACTTCTTTTAATAAATTAACAGTAAACTGCATCTTGTTTTTCAATCTGAATTAAGATTTGAGTTTCATTTTCTATTAATTTTACATTACATATTATTAGACACGTAGATTTTGTCGTTAATATTTGGCTAAAGTAAGAGCAAAGGATAAAATTAACTAAAATGTGAAACATTGAGGACGAAATTAACTGCAAAAAAAGATGTGAAGACAAAATTGACACATGATGTAAAGTTTAGAGACGAAATTAGTGTTTTGTATTTATTAATTATACGATTACTTTCCTATTTCTTGGAAATACACCAACCTCATGGTTACACTTACATCTATGATGTATTAAAAGCTTTTTTTTTTTATTTAGTATTAAAAGCATCTTTTCTAAACACTATATTAAAATAATTAGTCTTCAGACTAACCCATTGTTTGTTGCAATATTATATTATACATTTATACCTCATCGTACTTGTTTGTATTTTTTTTATGTATTAATTTACTTGATTCCATATCTCGTGACATAATAATAAAATTTTAATAATCTAAAAAAAATAGTAACTTTTTTTATGATCAAATTGTAAATTTATTATATTTTATTTATAAAATATTTATAAAATAAAAGTATATGTTTAACTATTATTAATTTGGCAATTCAAATATAGTAAGATTTTGTACAAATTTTTAGAATTTGAATTTTTTATAGTGCCACTACTATGTAGTGTAAAAAGAGAAATGAACAATAGTTAGAGGAAAAAAATTGTCAGTGGATGTGCTTTCTTTCTTTGCACTACACCATAATGGTACTACAAACTGTAAAGGATCCAAATCCAAAACTTTGTGAGACTCTTTTTATTGTAAGTCAAAATGTAACCAAAAAAAAAAAGAAATCCTAAACCTGGTATTTTATACAATTTATTCCCTCAACTTTGTAAGTTGACAAAAAAAATCCCATACTATTAGTTTTCTGTAAAATATCTTCTTATTATCCAAATATGATAAATTAAACAACAATAGAATCAAAAATTTATATTGTTTACATGAAAATTCAGGTGTAGAATGTCTTCAAAAAAAATTCAGAGATGATCTTTGTAAAGCACCTGAAATTGCCTAAGTTAATAACTCAATATGTAAAGTGGAAGATTTTTTTTTGATAATTCATACAACCATAAGGCAAAGATAAACTAGAAAACATAAAGCTTCAAATTGAAAATAACAAGAGAGGGATGTGGGCATGGGACAAGTGTTGCCAGATTGAAATTAAGGGCCCATAAGGACATGTCCAAGTGAGCAACAAAGCACATATGTCCCTGCACATGATCCCCTGTTGTGTGTGAGCTTGGTTGAGTCTCAAGAGCTTGGGAAAGGCATGGGAGGGAAGAGCAAGAGTGAGGTTCGAGTGAAGCTGACTAAAAATGCGCTTTGAGAGGTCCCTTACGAAGAAGAGGATGGCATCTATCTTGTTCCAATCTAGAGGGAATTTCATGCCGGCATGATGATGAAGAAGGGAGCCATCAACAAAGATACCCGCCATACACATCCTATAAGTCTTGCACTTTTGCCAAGAGACTAAGCAGCAGTTACCTGGGAAAGGATGTTGGGTGGAGGAGGGGATACTGATCTCGGAGGGATAAAAAATCTATGTCTCATATCAAAGGCCTCGTTGTAGGAGTGGACCTTGCTTTTGATAGTCATGATCACCTTCAATGGGGAGATGTTCACACCTTTCCATTTCTTCTCATTTCTTGCTTGCCAAATCGNGAAGAGGATGGCATCTATCTTGTTCCAATCTAGAGGGAATTTCATGCCGACATGATGATGAAGAAGGGAGCCATCAACAAAGATACCCGCCATACACATCCTATAAGTCTTGCACTTTTGCCAAGAGACTAAGTAGCAGTTACCTGGGAGAGGATGTTGGGTGGAGGAGGGGATACTGATCTCGGAGGGATAAAAAATCTATGTCTCATATCAAAGGCCTCGTTGTAGGAGTGGACCTTGCTTTTGATAGTCATGATCACCTTCAATGGGGAGATGTTCACACCTTTCCATTTCTTCTCATTTCTTGCTTGCCAAATCGCATCCAAGGCAATCAAGATCCACTGAAGAGAGGAGTCTGTATGATCTTTACCTAGGTGGTTGATGCAGAGAGACACTAGCCAGTCATTGAAGTCAGAGTTCGTTAGTAGGGAGCTCCAGAATGCAGGATCAATGCCAAACCAAACCACACGAGAGAAGTCACAAAATAAGAAGAGATGAGAAAGAGATTCCGACGAGTTGTGATAGAACTCGCAAGAAGAGGGGATATCTAGATGATGACTTCGAATTATGTCGCCATAGGGGATCGCTTTGTGAAGAAGTTTCCATGCAAAGAAAAGAACTCTATGAGGGAGTTTAAGTTTCCAGAACAAGGACCAGTTGATACAAGGGCTTTGAGTGGAATGATCCCTTTGCATGTTTTGCAGCAACTTGTAACCTCTAGAAACATAGTATAGTCCATTTTTATCATGAGACCAGATAAGCTTATCTTTTTCGATGTTGCAAGGAAGGACAGTGGTCTTAATCTCCATGACGAGGTACCATGGGTAAATGTCAGCCAGCTTGTTAAAGTCCCAAATGTTCTGATCTTTGTCAATAAGATCGCTAACTTTAAGAGAGTTCCGGGGACAGTCCAGCGG
This sequence comes from Chamaecrista fasciculata, assembly GCA_003254925.1. NCBI lineage: Eukaryota > Viridiplantae > Streptophyta > Magnoliopsida > Fabales > Fabaceae > Chamaecrista > Chamaecrista fasciculata. The sequence continues at coordinate 103,382 of QANZ01014027.1, forward strand.
ATGAACCCAGAATCTACTTGACAGGTCAATGTCCTCGCCTGTGCCAATGTTCCAGCAAAGAGAGTTGGTGATGAGTAGAGCTGTCAAAATGGGCCAGCCCGGCCCGGCCCTAACCCTATTTGGCCCTATCTTTATTAGGGTTGGGCCAAAAAAGCCCTAATTTAAAAAAGGCTAAGATTTTCTAGCCCGGCCCGCCCTACTAGGGCTTAGGGCTAGCCCTATGGGCTTTCAATTTTTTTTATAAAAATAAATAAAGCTAAAATTTAAATTAAACTTCATAACATGAATTAAAATTACTAAAAGAAATAATTGATACTGAATAAAATTACGAATCCCAAATGTAAATAATAATCTAATGTTCATATAACTAAGAAATAAATTAAATAACTAAAACGAAAATAAACATATCATTGTTAAGACAATACTAGAAAAACCAAGAATAAA